>JAYMFT010201207.1:0-11670 GCA_038088735.1 Panulirus argus
CGCCTGTTTACAGCTCTACCTCCTAGTTTAGTATCGTCAGGAAATCTGGATATCTTAGATATGAGACCGAGTTCTAGGTCATTAACATATATTACGAAAAGAATGGGGCCTATGACCGACCCATGTGGCCCACCACTCGTTACGTCTAGCCGATCTGAGGCTTCTCCGTTTAATACTACACGCTGTTTTTTTCCGGTAAGCAAGTCCCTGATCCATGTACAGTTCTTCACCGATTCCGTGTGCTTTGAGTTTATGTAAAAGTCTCTTGTTAGGTAATCTGCCGAAAGCCTTTTAAAAATCTAAATATCCTAAATCAGACGGTACTTTTTCGTCCCAATTCTGATATATGAAATTAGAAATATTCTAGTTGATTTGACAGGCAGGATCTTTTATTACGAAAACCGTTTTGGTTATCTTATATAATTAGGTGATCCTCTGGAAAAGTGACAATTATATCTCGTATTGATTTTCCATCATTTTACCTAACACCGACATAAGGCTAAGTGGGCGGAAGTTCAAGGCACTTTTTTTCTCTCCTTTTTTATATATAGGAGTAATATTTGCTATTTTCCAGTCAGTTGGCACCTGACCATCTGATAGAGATTTTTTGAATATTTTTGATATGGGGTATATCTTGGAGGTAAGTTATCTAGGTCGTTGGATTTGCTAGAAGTTAGTTGGTCGGGGTAATTTAAGTAGTTCAGAGCTATGTATTTCTCTAATCTTCAGCTATTCTTCATCAGACCCTTGGAGCATTTTCATTGGTTGCGGTATTCGAGATGTTTATTTATTTGTGAATTCGGAGCTAAAAGAATGATTTAGTATGGTAGTCATTTCCTTGCCGTCAGTAGTTAGTGTGTCACATTCGTTTCTTAATGGTCCAACTCCTTTATTTACTGACTTCCTTTGCCTTGTATATTCGAAGAATTCCTTAGGATTCTTTTTAACTTTTAAGGAAATTCTTTTTTTTTCCTCGCTTTCACTCTGTCTTATGGTCTTCTTACACTGTCTTTGGATTATTAATAATTCCTGGAGATTTTCATCGGTTCCCGTTTATTTGAGCTTCTTATACGTTTTCATCTTTTGGCAAAGTAGTCCTTCTATTCTCCTATTTACCCATGATGGTTTTTAAATATTGCAAGTTCTCTTTGTAATTTATGGAATATGATTATTTTCAATCTCGAGTAGTGTGTTTTTAGGATTATTCCACATTTCCTCTACAGTGTGAACGTCAAAAAATTTTGTCCATTGGTACTGCGAATTTCGTGCCTAATGTTTTCAAAGTTTTCTCTCCTGTAATCTGTGATCAAGAGTTTGTTGTCATCTGTTTCATAATCTAAAATCATATCGAGCATAATCAAACTGTGATCGCTGTTTGACAAACTGTCGCCTACTTCGCAAGGGTTGATTAATTTTATGTCGATGGTAAGAACAAGATCAAGAATGCTTTTACCTCTAGCAGTTTTTTTTTTTTTTTTTTTTAGCTAACTGTTCTAGGAAAGCGTCTTCAATCAGTTCCGTAAGTCTCGTTCCTTCTTGGTCACTAGTTAACGTGTTCCAATTTTTGTTTGGACTGTTAGAGTTTCCTACCATTATAACTTGTTAACTGTTTGCTATAGTTTTGATTTCATTAAATAGCATCTTATCGTCGTCTTCTATTTACTTAGGAGGTCTGTAAATAACACTGAGACGTAGTTTGCTTTTGAACTTGTCAGTGATGTCAATATAAAGAGAGTCGTAAGTGTGTGTGTCTACTTTGTTTATCTTAATAGCACTTAGATTGTTATCATAGTAGATGAAAGCTACACCACCTAACCTGCATCCGGTTATAGCCAACTCGTCGATAAAGTGTTTATTCTGAGACCGCAATAATATTCGTTTTTTCAGTCACTGCATAGGATATAAGATTCGTCGAGTTTCAAAAATATGCTCCGGGCATTTGTGTATGTTAAACTTACTTACCTTGGAGTTTATTTTTGGACTGAATTTGCATTTGCTTTACCGTCGGTATGTGTATTTGTATCAACACTTAATGTCTGCGTGTGCAGGAGCAGGAGAGTGACGGTTCTCCATTTGTTTTGGGTTCATGGCATTACTTTGACCCTCCCCGCACTGGACCCTTCCAGCCTTGGTCCTAACAGTTACCTGAGAAATAACCTGTAGCTGTGCTAACCCGCCACTTATACTGCCTAGTTTCCCCAACTGACCCCATTTGACTTTCCTCTACCTGTGAAGTTACCGCTAATCCAAGAGGATCCCTCCCTCCAAGGTCCCATTCATTCTGTAGCGCTACCTTTGTAATGGTCAAACTAGACGTCTTGTTCCTCTGTCCACTTTCACACTCAGCTACCCCACCGCACTGAACCATCTCCCATAGTTGACCCCTCTCCCTTCTCCACCCTCCTTGCTCTTTTGTTAGCTCTACCGTTCTCATCTAATACGCTGCCAAGGCGGGTTTTCCTTATTCCATTTAAGGTAAGACCATCCCTAGCGTACAGAGATGTATCACGACTAAAATGGTCCCAACGGTCTATACTAAACACACTACCCTCCTCCCTAAAGAGAGTTTTGATTATTCTGTTTGTCCCGAGCATTCTACGGAAGGTAAAGGATTCGACATCATACCTTGGTAGCAATCCCGATATCACAAACTTCCTACGACTTTCTATAAACTTGCCAATATGTTTACTATACTTCACAAGTATTTCTTCCGATCTTCCATTAACTACATTGGTCGTCCCAACCTGAACGACAAAAATCACATCATCGGGATTGTTTGAGACTACGTCGTCAAACTTATCTAGGAGGTGTTTCATCCTAGCTTAGGTGAGAAATCTTTTATCGTTGGTGAGAGTCAAGTCAGGTACATTGATGAGTTCTTTTGCAGTACCTGGTACTTGAGTGGGTTATGTCAAAGAAACAATGAAGGACAATTTGTTTGAAAGTAGGAGGAAACCCATTGTTTGTCTCTGTGCAGGAGGTAATGACACTGGTGCATTGGGAGTATAAAGTTTGTAGACAGGTAAGTAGACAGCTATAGATAGGTTTAGGAAGAAGGTTGCGATCCCATTAGAATGTGGTGTTTTAACTCGTGGAGGAAGTTAATGCGAGTGGTTAGGAGAGACATGTGCCATTCATTAGCAACTAGAATGCATTTAACGGGCAGAGTACTATTTGCTCTATGGATGGAGTCTATTTATCTAAAGCATGTGTTCTGATTTGGCAATGTCAGTAGAGACGGTAGTAGGCAAGGTTATCCAATTTTTAAACAGTTAGGTGACAGAAGCATGAGATCAAATATGTAGTATAGTGTATCAATAACATATGGAATGATTTACCAATAAGAGTACTTGAGAGCAGTACTGTAGTTAGGTGTCATCGGGAACTTGATAAATATTTTTCTTTGAATCAACGACTAACGATATTTTCACGAATTATCTACAGGTCCTCCTCTGGGAAATCTGTGTCTTTCTATTTATTAATTAGTATGTAATCTACTAATGATCTCTTACCATCTTTTCTACCCACCCACGTGGGTATTCCCAGTTACCATCATTTTTCATCACACAACTCCAGAAGCTGTTGAAATTTCTTATCCGCTATATCGAGTTCTCCATGCCCATTGTTATACCTTCAATTGCCACATTAATCACTATCGCACATAAAATCAATAACACCTGAACTCTTCCATCACAATTACTGACACACTCATCTGATCCAAAAACACTTGCATGTCTACATCCTCCATCTTGAGGCCAGGAGCATAATCACCCATCTCTCGTAATCCACTTTCATTTTTACCCACATCAGCCAGGAGCTCATATCCTTACACTTTTTTAAACATTCCCATAACTCTTACTATCCCTTCCATAGCTCCTACGCTCATGCTAACCCCCGACATTACCCAAGAGACATTACCAAACCATTATTTCGTCTTTTCCCTCGAGTTTTTATTCATTCAGAGCGAAAACATTCAGAATCCTGTACTCAAAAATAACATACTACCTATCTCACCTCTCTTCCCATCTTGTTTACATGCACATTTACTCAGACACATCAACCAAAGCCGTCGAGGCGGATGAGCATTACTTACTCTGCAATCTCTTCTGTTCCATCATTTGGAAACTGAAATATAAGAAGTGAAAGGTTTCCAACCCCTCCTCCTTCCGTCCCTCGTCTCCGCCTTCTGTACTCTAGTTGGCAAGTAAACAGCTTTTAAACCTTATTTTAGAAATAGTATAAATCCTTTGCCCATGAACTAACAGTAATAACCACAAGTTGTTAAGGTTTC
This sequence comes from Panulirus argus, assembly GCA_038088735.1. Classification (NCBI taxonomy): domain Eukaryota; kingdom Metazoa; phylum Arthropoda; class Malacostraca; order Decapoda; family Palinuridae; genus Panulirus; species Panulirus argus. Next base: position 4,292 of record JAYMFT010201207.1, read on the forward strand.
TTATGAACAGTATGTGAGAACCATACATGTCTAGGTCAGTTTATTTTTTTTCTTCATTTGCCGGTTGAACGAGAAAAAGACCTTACTCTGATAGAAAGATTAAAAAAGAAAAATGAAAGTTTGATAATATTCTCATCAGAAAAAAGAAGTATATCAGAAAGGGGTTGATGTAAGCTACTCAGATGACTGTCGACTTGATTATGAAAAGTGGGAAAGTTTTAAGACATTTCCAGTACGAAGAAATAAGAAAGTATCATAAAGAACAATCCTCGTGATGTTGGCCATCATACAGAAACTACAGGAAGATGCATCCAATTACGACATATGGGTGAGGTCTTAAGGGTTGAGAAGCAAGCATATAACTCCCTAGGGCATTAGCTGAAATGATTCTTGAAGAACAGAGTGGGAGGCACCATCTCGAGAAATGGAAAGGTGATGGTGGCGGAAGTGAGTTAGTACAATGGGAGAGAAGGCTTTTGATACCAGTTTTACTAACTGTGAGATAAACGAAGAGCCACCACAGATATGAGACTATTACATCAACTTATGGTGAATGCGACCTTAGTAGATACGGATTAGGTTTCAAAAGAAAACTGTTTTATCTGTACTGTATCCCACTTTTGGGAAATAGATTTTGTGATGTTATTTATGTTAGCTTTCCACGAAAAAGTATAGGGAGTCTCATGCCTGTTAGTATGTATTATTGCACGACTGAATGTACTGTTTTGAAATCTCACATGGGAAATACTGACTGCAGCTGGTGTCAGCTGCGTTCCACGCTAGAGCCTCTGATGTTCTAGGGAATGTCGGCACACGGGAGCTTCGACGACTTCTCTCTGCCAGTTGGTCTAGTGGTATGATTCTCACTTAGGGTGCGAGAGGTCCCGGGTTCAACTCCCGGAGAGGCCCAAGGTTCTTTTGAATAAATTTGTGTCATTTATGACTTTCCTAAAAATTAATCATATATTAAGGAAAGCTAAAATGTCTATCCGTAAACCTATTTCTTTCGGGAGGAATCTTATTGCATCAGGTACTGTAGGTCCCAGGTTCCCAAAAAGAACAACTAATTATTCATATTCAAGCTGGTAAGGACATCGGCCTGTTGGTCTAGGGGTATGATTCCTGCTTTGGGTGCAGGAGGTCCCGGGTTCAAATCCTGGACAGGCCTGTCTATAATATATTTCTAATATCATTACCTAGTTACCTTCTCAACCGTCATGATGAGCCTCTGAAGTCATCAAGACAGCAATGACCAACGTCTCAGACCTTTTATGTCCAAATTATCAAAGAATGAAGACTATATTTCATTTTTATATTATGGGGTGATTGGTTGGTACTTCCCTGCAAACATCTGGAGACATCTGGTAGGTTTTTAGACATAGATGTGGTGTGTATTTGCCTGTTTGTGCGTGTATATGCAGTTTGTTCAAGTATTTGGACTTACATGAATGTCTTTGTGTGTATTTATATGCGTGCTTCTTTTTCTTTGAGTGATTACAGTTATGTATGTGTGTGTGTATGTTTTTATGTATCTATTTCATTGTCATTCTCTGCGTTTGTATGTGTGTCGTGTGTTATTTTCATGTGTATGCATAATTGTGCGTGTCTGTGCGGTTGTAGTATATGTGGACGTGTTTTTCTTTGTGCAGGCATATGTGTCTGTTTGAGTATGGATAAACGTATATGTGTGTGTCTGTGTCTGTGTATGTATGTGTGTTTGTGACAGCGTATCAAATCATGTCTTACTGAAAGTAAGGAAATATTTGTAATGTCGCTTCAATTAAACTCGTTTATTGCTGCTACCTTGTGTGGGTGAGGGGCAAGGGAATGCAAAGGGTGAGCGAGGAAGGGAAAGGTGTAGAGTATTCAAGCGAAAATGTTATGGGGAGTGACGACATAGGGAGAGAGCAAGGAGGAATAAAGATCATAAAAGGAGGAACGGTGTAAGGTGAATGGGTGTGAAGGAAGGGAGGGAGAGCGAAATGTTTGGGAGAGAAGAGAAGTTAGGAAGGAGAGAGGGAGGGCGTGAAAGTAAGAACAATGTTTAATGAACCGGGGTTAGCATTAAGGGAAAAAGGAAGAGAGATGGTTTGATGGCGGACATTAGAGAAGGGAGGAGGAGGAGGAGGAGGAGGAGGAGGAAGATGGAAGAATCCTATGGTTGGCAACAGGGGCTGTATTTCGGTCTCTTATTCTGCCCCATTGCAATGGTAAGTCTACCCCTAGGATGATGGACACATGAGTTTACATGAGTTTACATGAGAAAGACAGGCAACAGGAGGCATGATTGGCCCACGACTGCGTTGTCTGTTAAAGAAAAAAAAAATTTAACTTACGAAGAAAATGTAATTCCGCTAAGCAGTTTTCTTTAAGGTATCACAAACTCCCCGCTGCTGCACATTAGTCTTTTACTGTCCCCATTACCGCTGTTGTTTACACAGTTCATTTTGGAGGTTTTCCCAGAGTATACCTGAATTTATAAGTTATCTGTCTAAACGACTTTTGAAGGTATTTGTTGGTAGCATTCACTACGTCGATGGTAACTTATTCCATTGCTCAACACACCTATAGGAAAAGAAACATTTTTCCACGTTTTTGCAACATCTTTTAGCATTAAATTTTATTTCATTTGCCCTGGTAACCGTACTTTCTTTTATTTCGAAAAGAAATTCGTGATTTACGTTTTCGAACATGTTCAGAATTTTTGAACACTTGGGTTAAGTCGCCACGAAATCCACTTTTTTTTTTTTTTTAATGGAGAAGAGATCCAAACGTTTCAGCCTGTCATTTTATTCCAGATTTCTAAGGGATGGGATCAATTTTGTCGTGCGTCTTTGTATTCACTTTAATTTTTCCTCGCCTTCTTTATAGTTTGGGGACCAAAACTGGTCAGAATATTCAAAGTGTGCTCTCACTAGAGAATTTTAATATGTGAGAATTGTCTCTGGTGTCTTGTAATCTATATTCCTGGCTGTGAAACCTAACATTTGTTTGTGATTTTTACTTGCTGCTTCTTGACACTGTTTAGTGTACTTCAGATTGTTGTTAATGACAACACCAAGGTGCTTTCCTTCATTTACTTTAGTTAGAGAGTTTTCGAATAGTTTGTAGTCGTATAGTATATTCTTCTCTCCAAAGTACATAATTGTATATCTACATTAAAACTCATTTGCCATATGTCTGACCACTCTGCCAGTAAATTAAGATCTCTTTGAATCATTTCAGTTCCTCCTGTTTACAGCTCTACCTCTTAGTTTAGTATCGTCAGAATACTATTTGCTCTATGGATGGAGTCTATTTATCTATAGCGTGTGTTCTGATTTGGCAATGTCAGTAGAGACGGATGTAGGCGAGGTTATCCAACTTTTAAACAATTAGGTGATAGAAGCATGAGATCAGATAAGTAGTATAGTGTATCAATAACATATGGAATGATTTACCAATAAGAGTACTTGAGAGCAGTGCTGTAGTTCGGTTTAAACGGGAACTTGGTAAATATTTTGCTTTGAATAAACGACTAACGATATTTTCACGATTAATCTACAGGTCTTCCTCTGGAAAATCTGTGTCTTTCTATTAATCAATTATTATGCAATCCACTACTGATCTCTTACCATCGTTTCTACCCACGCAAGTACAACTGTGTTTGTCCTTTTTAAGCCTGGTAATCCAAGTCACCATCATTTTTCAACACACAACTCCAGAAGCTGTTGAAATTTCTTTTCCGCGATATCGAGTTCTCCATGCCTCTTGTTATACCTTCAGCTGCCACATTAATGACTATCGCACATAAAATCAATAATACCCAAACTCTTCCATCACAATTACTGACAAACTCACCTGCTCCAAAAACACTTGCCTGTCTACATCCTCTATCTTGAGGCCAGGAGCATAATCACCCATCTCTCGTAATCCTCTTTCACTTCCACCCACATCAGCAAGGAGCTCATATCCTTACACTTTTTCAAACATTCCATAACTCTTACTATTCCTTCCTTAGCTCTTACCCCTCACACTAACCCCCGACATTACCAAAGAGACATTACCAAACCATTATTCCCTCTTTTCCCTCGGGTTTTGATTCATTCAGAGCGAAAACATTCAGAATCCTGCCCTCAAAAATAACATACTACCTGTCTCACCTCTCTTCCCATCTTGTTTACATGCTCACATACTCAGACACATCAACCAAAGCCGTCGAGGCGGATGAGCATTACTTACTCTGCCCTCTCTTCTGGTTCATCTTTTAGAAACTGAAATATAAAAAGTGAAAGGTTTCCAACCCCTCCTCCTTCCGTCCCTCTTCTCCGCCTTCTGTACTCTAGTTGGTAAGTAAACAGCTTTTTAAAGTTTATTTTAGAAATAGTATAAATCTTATGCCCATAAACTAACAGTAATAACCACAAGTTATTAGGGTTTCTTATGAAGAGTATGTGAGAACCATACATGTCTAGGTCAGTGCTTTTTTCTTTTTTTCATTTGAACGAGAAAAAGACCTTGCCCTGATAGAAAGATGAAAAAAGAAAAATGAAAGATAATATTCTCTTTAGAAAAAAAAGTATATCAAAAAGGGGTTGATGTGAGCTACTCAGATGACTGTTGACTAGATTATCAAAAGTGGGAAAGTTTTAAGATCTTTTCAGTTCGGAGAAATAAGAAAGTATCATAAAGAACAATCCTCGTGATATTGGCCATCATACAGAAACCACAGGAAGATGCAACCAATTACGACATATGGGTCAGGTCTTAAGGGTTGAGACACAAGCATATAACTCCCGAGGGCATTAGCCGAAATGATCCTGAAGAACAGAGAGTGAGAGGCACCATCTCGAGAAATGGAAAGGTGATGGTGGCGGAAGTGAGTTGGTACAATGGGAGAGATGGCTTTTGATAGTAGGTTTACAAACTGTGAGATAGAAGAAGAGCCACCACAGATATGAGACTATTACATAAACCTATGGTGAATGCGACCTTAGTGGATACGGATTAGCTTTCAAAAGAAAGCTGTTTTATCTGTACTGTATCCCACTTTTTGGGAAATAGATTGTGTGATGTTATTTTATGAACTTTCCGCGAAAAGGTATAGGGAGTCTCATGCCTGTTAGTATATATTATTGCACGACTGAAGGTACTATTTTGAAAACTCACATGTGAAATGCAGACGCCAGCTGGTGTCAGCTGCATTTCACATTAGACCTGCTGATGCTCTAGGGAACGTCGGCACACGGGAGCTTCGACGACTTCTCTCTGGCCTGTTGGTCTCGTGGTATTATTTTCGCTTAGGGTACGAGAGGTCCCGGGTTCAATTCCCGGAGAGGCCCGAGCTTCTTTTGGATAAATATGTGTCATTTATGACTTTCATAAAAATTAATCTTATATAAAGGGAAGCTAATATGTCTATCCGTAAACCTATTTCTTTTGGGAGGAATATTATTGCATCAGGTACTGCAGGTACCAGGTTCCCAAAATGAACAACTAATTATTCATGTTCAAGCCGGTAAACGACATCAGCCTGTTGGTCTAGGGGTATGATTCCTGCTTTGGGTGCAGGAGGTCCCGGGTTTAAATCCCGGACAGGCCAGTCCATTATATATTTCTAATCTGATTACTTAGTTACCTTCTCAACCGTCATGATGAGCCTCTCAACTCATCAAGACGGCAATGACCAACGTCTCAGACCTTTTATGTCCAAATTATCAAAGTATCAAGACTATATCTCTTTATTTTATTATTGGCTGATTGATTGGTACTTCCCTGCAAACATCTGGAGATATCTGGCAGTTTTTTAGACATAGATGTGGTGTGGATTTGTCTGTTTGTGCGTCTATATGCACTCTCTTCAAGCACTTGGACTTACATGAATGTCTTTGTGTGTATTTATATGCCCGCTTCTTTTTCTTTGAGTGAGTACAGTTATGTATGTTTGTGTGTATGTTTGTATTAATCTATTTTATTGTTATTCTCTGCGTTTGTATGTGTGTTGTGTGTTATGTTCATGTGTATGCATAAATGTGCGTGTCTCTGTGGTTGTAGTATATGTGGACGTGTTTTTCTTTGTGCATGCATATGTATCTGTTTAATCATGGATAAATGTATGTGTGTGTCTGTGTCTGTATGTGTGTTTGTGACTGTGTATCAAATCATGACTTACTGAAAGTAAGGAAATATTTGTAATGACCCGTCAATTAAACTCGTTTATTGGTCCGTTCTTGTGTGGGTGAGGGGCAAGGAAATGCAAAGGGTGAGCGAGGAAGGGAAAGGTGTAGAACATTCCAATGGAAATGTTATGGAGAGTGATGACGTAGGGAGAGTGCAGGGAGGAATGAAGATCATAAAAGGAGGGACGGTGTAAGGTGGATGGATGTGAAGGAAGGGAGGAAAAGCGAAATGTTTGGGAGAGAAGAGAAGTTAGGGAGGAGAGAGGGAGGGTGTGTGAAAGTAAGAAAAATGTTTGATAAACCGGGGTTAGCATTAAGGGAATAAGGAAGAGAGATGGTTTGATGGCGGACATTAAAGAAGGGAGGAGGAGGAGGAGGAGGAGGAGGAGGAGGAAGATGGAAGAATCCTACGATTGGCAGCAGAGGCTATATTTCGGTCTCCTATTCTGCCTCATTGCAATGGCAAGTCTACCCCTAGTATGATGGACACATGATTTTACATGAGTTTACATGAGAAAAACAAGCAACAGCAGGGATGATTTACCCACGACTGCGTTGTCTGTTAAAGAATTAAAAAAAAAATGTTTAACTTGAGAAGAAAATGTAATTCCGCTCAGCAGTTTTTTTTAAGGTATCATAAACTCCCCGCTGCTGCACTTTAGCCTTTTACTGTCCCCGTTACCGTTGTCGTTTATACAGTTTATTTTTGGAATTTTTCTCAGAGTATACCTGAATTTATAAATTATTTGTCTAAACAACTTTTGAAGGTATTTGTTGTTAGCATTCACTACATATGACGGTAACTTATTCCATTGCTCAACACACCTATAGGAAAAGAAGCTTTTTCCCACGTTTTTGGAACATCTTTTAGCATTAAATTTGATTCCATTTACCCTGGTAACCGTACTTTCTTGTATTTGGAAAAGGAATTTGTTATTTACGTTTTCGAACTTGTCAGAATTTCTGAACACTTGGATTAAGTCGCCACGAAATCTACGTTTTTTAAGGGAGAAGAGATCCAGACTTTTCAGCCTATCCTCGTAATCCAGGTTTCTAAGGGATGGGATCAATTTTGTCGCGCGTCTTTGTATTTACTCTAATTTTTCCTCGTCTTCTTTATAGTTTGGAGACCAAAACTGGACTGAATATTCAAAGTGTGGTCTCACTAGAGAATTCTAATGTGTGAGAATTGTCTCTGGTGTCTTGTAATCTATGTTCCTG
>JAYMFT010201218.1:0-25552 GCA_038088735.1 Panulirus argus
TATATATATATATATATATATAACCTCAGATTCCTAGTTCAGGGCCTTGCAGCTTCAAGGTGCGTTACGATCGGTAACTGGAGAATTGTAAACTTCTTTAGTGTGAGAAGTTCCTCAACAAGACTGTACTCCTTTTCGTCCCTTGGCGATGATACAACCATACCGAAGGTGATTTCACTCGAGACATAACAATTTGCAGGCGGAGTCCGGTAACGCCTTGTCCAAGACTCAAAGGTAGGCTCGGTAGATTCTTTAGGTTGCAACGCTTAAGCACTGCAGTGCAGGAGCTCATGATAACTTGTGTTGAAGGAGAGGGAGGTGGTCTAAGCGGAGGGAGAGTAAACATGCGTGGTGGCGCGTGCCTTACACGGTGTAATTGTGTTTGGCGGCTCACTCCCGTGTTTACTTGGCAGAGGATGTGAAGGTAATGCTCATTACTTAAGGAACGTGCCACCTCGCTTCCCGCTACCAAGTGTTTAACTCGTACGGAAAGCATTCTCGGTGTGGGAGGCTGCTTGCTCCTGGTGGTAATATTATTCACGATGGGTGAACTTTGGATACGTCTTTTGATATAAGTGTGGTCTGCTAACACAGTCTCAGGGCAAGTAACCTGCATATTTTTTTTAAATCTACATAGAAGTATGGTGCGTAAACGTTTCCCAGTGCGAAGGTAGTGAAATTAAACATTCATGGTCCAGGCTCGTGGATAGGATTACTGTGTTTGAAGTAGAAATTTTATGGGTGAGATTTGGCGTGGCGGTTAACGGTGCCTCCATGTGGAATGTAATCATGATTGGTTGAGCCAGTCAAGCGTGCTGTCTGATTGGCCAATTGTGCATTCCTAGTTAAACTTGAATACCTTACGATTAAAATATTCGTGTTTTTTATAAATTATTTATTTATGTAGAGAGAATCATTTTATGATTTAATTTTGTTCGAAGATTTTATCAAAAATTACTTAAACATGATCCATGCAACTACCATCAAACAAAGCTAACACGGATGTCGGTAAACACGACCTTCATCTGGCATCGTCTAATGTAGCCACCAACGTAACGAGCCTATTTTAACTGAAACCTTATCTAACCTGCTGCCTAGCTTTCTCATAGTGTACGTGTGTTATATTTCTCCATGACGTAATATCTGAGTTTAAGACGAAGTATTACTGTGGCTTGGGTGGCATTCCTTGATTATCGTATTCACTTTATTTTTCTTGTAAGAATTTTTTCATTTGATATTTTATTTGTTATCCTTGGTGAATAGTAGCAGTGTTGGTTCTCCAGAGGCTTACATAACTTTTTTGGTGCATTGATGTTTCTTACTGTGAAACTTCGATAAGACTATTCAAGTACATTATTTTACATAGAGGCATCCTCCGTGAGAGACTTATCAAGACAGTTATCTCGAAAGAACGAAGCGGCAGGAAGAGCAGGAGAGGACATTATAGACAATAGAGTTGATACGATGGCAGGGAGTACCTGCAGAAGAGGAAGAGGGAGACGGGAGATTGAGGGATAGCGTCCGGTGTTCGCTAATTTCATGAAAGGGAGACTAACTTTGTAATCGACTCAAACGAAGTTTTTCTTGGGGTTATTGTATTTTGATGAGGAACGTACGGAGAAATAACACATTGATTACAATTATAACTCATTTATTTGTTTATTTTTACGTGGAAGGGGGAGGGGGATGGAGTTTCGCTCGCTGATAAGGAAAGTGAGGCTGGAGAGTTATGGAGAGTAATGGGAAAGTGTGATGGGGTGGAGGTGTTGGGTGTTAATGGAAAAGAAGGATGGGGAAACTGGAGTGAGTGATGGACGGCTGGAGGATAAGATATGTGAGGGATGATGGAGGTAAACATGAGGGACCTGGAATGCAGGAGTGCAGCGGGCGGGGAAGGCAGGGAGGGACCTTTTGGTACAAGGGCTTGAGTGCGCGTGCCAGGGAACCTAGTTATGGCCAGCCATATGGTGCCGCCTACCGCCCACTGATCCAGTCTTGATGTACTCCACCGGGATATTATGGGTTGTGAAGTTGCAAGAGAACACCTTGTGATTTGGGAATTTTGCTTTTGTTGCTCATCACGTTTGTTTTGTATTTTCATATACTTGTGGTGGTGTTGCACTGTATATGGGTTAGCATTCAACGTGGTTGTAGGTGTGCGGGAATGACATGGTTGATCATGATGACCTGGAGGGTTGAGGGAACATCACATGCAAGAGATGGGTGAAGTCGAAAGGTTTTCTGGTGATGTCAACCGCTTGTATACCATCACGCCAAACATAATATATATCCACCTTTTGTTTTCTTCCTTATTGTTTCGCTTTTTTTTTTTGTATGATATTGGATATTACTTTTAGTCTTTATGACTACAATTGATATTGTATTGATTCGGGTTCTTGGGATGCTGTTCCGTCTCGCTTCTCGACACCATTGAGCACATAGTTGAGTGTAACTGGTGGGCCTTCGTCTGGAGACTGCAGGAGAAGCAAACCTGTGAGAGAGTTGCTGGCTAGTGTTTGTGACGGTGGCCTTAAGGTATATATCCCCTCGTCGTCATACATGGATTGCTGGCCACGATGTACTGTTGTTCTTTAAGGTCTGAAGCTATAATGATTTCTTTTATTGACAACTGTGTTAGGCTTGTCACCAGGTGCTCTGTTAGACGTTTCTTGCTGCTGTGTTATGTGGGCGACTTTCTTATTGGCGTTCAGTTCTTTGTAGTTTAGTTTGTAACTTTCTCGAAGTTCAAGTCATGACTAGTGTTTTTACTCACATTTTTTCTTTGTTTAGTAGTAATGTTCCTTATACGTAATTCGGGTTCTGGGTGGTGTACCATTTTATGCATTGACATCATCCTGTGAAGACTTTTTTCAGTTGCAGATTCAGAATGTTTAATTTTTTTTTCCTTATATTTAATCATATACGCTTTGAACTCAGGAATTTAGTAGGACATCGTGAAGACACTGCCTGTTAGTTAACATTACGATAATTTCGAAGGCTTTTATACCTTCAAAGCTGAGACTGGGAACACACTGCTCTGTCTGGTTAGTCTGTTTGTGGCCACGGCCCACAGGCCTACCTACCCACAACACCACCTGGCTGACCAGTATCACTTTGTAATATTTTTGTCAGGTTCATTAAATTTTATACTGATTGGTCCATAGGGTTTCGAAATAATGTTTAGATGGTTCGGTGCAATATGAACACGAGCTCATTTGGAATGTCTTTTTTTTATATTTTTCCGTTATATGTAATTTGACTTTAGAATTTGTTTATTTGATATTCTTAACCTAGGTGTTCAAAGAATTCTCCTAGATATAAGTATTCCGGCAACCAGATTTTCTAGATACAGTTGTCTAAACACGACAGTTTCGTTTCTGGTCAGGACCTGTATGTAGGGATCTGAGTATACCAGACTAGCCTGCTTTTGGTTTCGTCGTGGTCACCGGCGGGGTTGAATCTTAAGAGAACACTCGCTGAAAAACTTCTCGAGAGGAGTCTAGTCTTTCTTTGCCACTGATAATATATATATATATATATATATATATATATATATATATATATATATATATATATATATAGAACCATTTTTCGTTCTGTATGATACGTATGGCGTTGGTTTCCTAAATTACATTAAGCTGATGATAGCCATTAGATCCATCTCTAAATACATATATGTACATTACGTGTGTGAGTTTCTCACACATCTTAAATGATCATGAATTTGGGCGAATTAGAATAATTAAATGTTATTTATTAAAGGAAATGTGTTTTGAAACCGTCAAGAGCAAGGAGATCCAGTTTTGTTCCAGGGAATGTTAGAGGAAATTTGGTTTTCGCGACCTGGTTGTGTGTATTCTTTGATGTAATGGCTCCAAGCGGCTAAAGTTCATGGTATGAGAATCGGTACCACACGTCAATACATCTCATAGCTGGGTATGCCTACCAGGTGAGGTAAAGAAGCGAGATTTTACGCTTGTTTGGATTTTGAAAGAACCTCACTGAGTGGATATTTAGCACGACTCAAGATGTATTTACTGATCTCAGAGGTGATATTTGAAATAACAGTCCAAGCCTCGGTGTGTTAATGGTGTTGGGGTCATGTTCTTAAGGTAGATTAAGCGCGATGTTTTTGGGTAGTGTGCTTTGCTGTAGCTAGAGTGTGTGTATTGACCCTGCAGGCATGGTAGGATGACAGGGTTGACTGGGAGGGGTATATACACCCTCTACAGGACAAAAGTTAAACAGACTATTCTTTTTATTCCGTCCGTCCTTGGGGGAGCGTCTCGCGTTACCGGCCCAAGAATTTGAATTAGGCTCGTTGTACCGGTTTTTGTCGCTAGGGAAATTGTAGGGTTTTTGTGAGTGGCCGATAATGTTCCTGCTGGGAGGATAGTGTTGGTGCACGTGGTAGATGTTGGTGTTTGTGATGGTGGAGGTGCTGGGTGTTGGTGTTCGCGGTTGTGGTAGCAGTGGTGATGGTGGTTGTGTTAGTGTCGGTTGTAGCGGTATCGGTGGTCTTTGTGATGGTGTTTGTGGTAGGAATGTTGGTGATGGTGGTGGGCGGGACTTCCCTCTTTCCGACTCCTCCCTGGGTTATATCCACTTCCTCTGTTGCCACTTAACTCTCGTAAGCCTTTATTATCAGTAATTTGAGAAATGTTTACCAGAGATGCTCGCCTTACATCTGCACACAATACTTGAAAGAGAACATTCCAGAATGGGTAGATTTTTGGCAGAAAAGCTACTGATTTTTTGTAAAATACTTTTAGCGTAATGATTTATATGTACTGCCAGTTTATATGGATTGCAGAGAAAAAACAATTTTCACGCTAAAGTTACTGATAGAGAATTTTTTTTATCAAATGTGTAATATAACTATGAGCACTGCGGGCTGGGCTGTAACAGAGTATGTTTGTGTGTATGTTGTTGGATGTATTGGATCTCGACTAATGAATGATCATTAATCAGGATATCGTTATTCACGAGATAATCCTTCATATTACAAAAAATATATTGATAAGCGCGTGTCATGTGGAATGGAGGATAAAGGTGTATCATCCTTCACAGATATGGTGATGCTACGTTGAGTTCCCTGTATTAGATTTTAAATTTATTAATGATAGCACGCTCCATGTAGAAATAAGGAACGTATATATCTTATTATTTTCTTTGGTTCACTTCTACCTACGGCGTCCACTCTAGTTCCCGCTTACCATCCACAGCTTGGTTAAGTTTTAAGTCCGAGTTTTGACCTTAGCCAGTATGTGATGAACGGTTTTGTAACTTTGTCTGCAGGTGCATGTTGATTAGCACTTCATCATAACCAAAAGTATGTCTCTGCGATCTAGTTTTCACGCCTCGGTGGAGAACTTAATAGGTGATTATGTGTGTTTATGAAATGGCAGTTTGATAAATAAGCTATTTCTAAAGGATATCTTAACACTGTACCATTGAAAATAGAATATATTTATTATTTGGATGATATATGTGGTGAGCACAGATGGTTAAAGCCTTTAAGTGGGTATAGATTATGGCAGCAAGTGAAGTGTTGCTTCCTACCGTTGTTGTAAGCAAAGTGAGAGGCCATTTTGGTTGGTGTGTTGTTGGTGCTGGAGGCGAATAAGGCCTTGGGCATGCCTTTAGGTCTGACTGTTCGTGCCACCATCACACCTTACAACCAAGCTTGAGATGCCATCATTACTCTTTCCGGCTTGGTGTACCCATTCATTTGCATTCTCTAATTCTTTTGTACCCATATCCTGATAGGAACTACTTTTTCGATACGAACTTACTGATCTTTTATCTTGTGTCAGTGAGATGATAGTTTGTGTTCGCGTGTGTATGGTTGGTGTATTAAACGGCCAGTGAGGGAACGGAAGTGTTGCTGATAAAGCCACATCAGCAGTTAATCCGTTTTGGTGGCGGTAAGTGGTTGCTGGTGGAACCGTAGCGAGGAGCGCTGAGTGCACGAGAATGTCCGGTAATTGTGTTAGCGGCGGCGCCGGCCTCCCGCTCTCGGCCGGGATGCTGCACAGGATACGCTGTGCCGCAGGGCTTACTGATGCTGATGCACCACTGCTGGTGGGCTGGGCGCGAGGAGGGGCGGCTGCTGCTCTTATCGGGTCTACGGCTCTCTGAACCCGGGTCATGATGGGTCTCTTGACCAGTGCTGTGCTTGCACTTGTGTGCCAGATATGTATTGGATGATAGTCGGTATGGTATATGTGGTGCGGTTTTCCGCGTAGTGGGGTAGATGGTTGTACCAAATTCCTGTGGCGGAACTGTTCGTAATGACGTCACGGGTGAGCGGTGCCGCATCTGAACGTCAGTGACGGTGAGTGAGCATCGCGCCTTAACTAACCTGCCGAGGAATGTTGTGATGATGGCGGTCTCTTGGATGGTGTTAGGGCCGTCACGGGAGCGCTCCGTCACCGTGGCCATCAAATGTACGTGAGATTCCATCACGCAGGCCACGTAACAGACGCCTCGCTGTCGCTCACTGTCGCTGCCTGTGAAGCGGGACGAGGGAAATTGAGGAGAGGAATTTTATGACTTTGTAAAGAAGAATGATTGTTTAGCACGTGTTTTTGTGTAGGGATCGATGCTGAAGATTGTCACTAGATTCTGCAGGTGTATGTTAGGGCTTGGGCCCTTGTCTTAGGATGGCGTCTTCTCTGAGCGCGTTGTGTTGTCTTCTCTGAGCGCGTTGTGTTGGGATGTAGTGGAAGGAGAGGTTGTTGGAAACTTGTTTATGGAGGGTTACTAAGTGCTTTCAGAGGTACAGTAACTCCGGTGTGTGTGTTTGGAGTTGGAGAATGAATTTCCCGTGTATTTGATTGTTAGTAAAGAACATTCTACAACGAAATTTGATTTTAATGTTATCAGGTAAATAGATCTGTGTATGATGATTTTTTCATTAAGTGATATGATATTAGGTAAGTTCATAGCATCATGATAGGAGGTTTCGTGCATTGTTGTATTAGTGTCAGTAATTACTGGTAAATTACTTATGTTTACCACTGAAAGAGTATTGTAAGGTGATGTATCATTGGATTGCTTGATATTACGAAAGGTATTTGTATCTCTTTTATTTTCAGTGAGTAAGCATTATTTTGTGTGAGTCAGCATTGATTCGAGTAAACGATCTTGGCAACGTTGTTTTAAGTAAGTAACTAAAAGATGAAAAGAGGTAGATTGTTAAAATGATTTTGTCTGGATGCGCCCATGAGAAAGTGAATAGAGTATGTTTTGCCCATGAAGATGTGCTTACAAAGGAAATTAAATGTATTGTTAGGAATTTTGAAAATTTGGGAAGAAAGATGATGTAACGCTGTATTCGTTAAAATTGAGTTGGCTACTGCTTTGGCAAAAGATGGGTGTAAGAGGAATGATACAGAATTTAATATTCCTAAAAGTGTGGGAAAGTTGAAGTTCAGTTGTCAAAGGGAAATTTTGAAGACACGTTGCGAAAGGAAACATTTAAGAAAACAGGAATATGAAGTAATGCTATGAATTGTACGGTAGTATTGGACGTGCATGTGGGAAAGAATTGCCGTAAGATGTCATTTTGGCCAGATTAAACTAGGATGCAAAAGTGGGTGAAATTATGGAATTGGTTGTGAGGACGATGTTAGAATGTAATATAGTCTGTTTAGAATGAGGAGGTAACATGATATATATTCCTGTTAAGAGTAATAGAAACGATTTAAGAGGTTGCCAGTCTCTGGAAGTAATGCATAGTTAGTTGTTACGTCATGTTTACATTAAGCGAACCCGGTTAGAAACTGCTACTTATTGCAGACACCTCATTGTATTGTAGACGGGATCCCAGTTCATACGAGAATATTTTTTTTTGGAAAATTAATCATTTTGATTTTCCAGGGCAGCATGTACATTTCAGTATGTTATTGACTTTTCTGCCTCGTTTCTCTTCCATAATAACTGTAGCTCTTCCTTACCATCTGACAGCTGTAGAGGAATTGCAGTTAGCGCCTCAATTAACCAGTTGATGAGTAACGTACTGGTTGGCTTCCAGTGTGATTAAAGGAAAGCTATAGACTTTGTGCAGAGAAGGATGGCTTCTCTTTGACACTATGCAGCTTCATGGACACGGAAACCGTAACTGTCAGACTTGTTCTATAATTTCACTCTGAGTGTTTCGTTCTATGATTTCACTCTTTCTGGGTGTTTCTAATAAGTCGTTTCATAAAAAAATGCGAGTATTCGAGACTCATTAATGTATGAATCTTGGTCAGATACATGTTTGTATATGATGAATTCATTAAAGCTTGTTTAAAATGAAGTTATGTTCTAGGTACATGTCGTTTGGTAATGGTGTTAAACGAGGAGCAGTTTTAAGTCTCATCCTGTTTGCAGTTAACTTAGACCCTCTTTTTAGAGGAACTAAGATCATATAAAGCTGGTTTGTCAGTATTTCTGGTTTGAGTTGATGATAGAGTCTTTGTTCTCACCAGGAGGTTACTAATGAAAATGATAATCATTAGTAGGCTATATTGACCCCATCACGAGACAGCTACCGTGATATGAATCCAGTAAATGGAAATGTTCCTGTGAAGAGCTCTGGAAAATCTTTTGGCGGTTTTTATTTTTTCATTGACAAGAAAAAAAGTCCATTGCTGAAAACTGGAAGCAATGTCATTGGTATTTTTGTCATCGGGAGAGACTGAGCATGACTGCATATGGGGATTTTTTTTGGTAGTTTCTTTGACAAGGAGAAATCTTATCGAATGAGATGGATTGCCTGGTTTGTGTGGTAGTTGTCATATTGCATCTGTAGAGTTAGGCAGGCAGATATCGAAGTAATATGTTAAAGGTTACGAAGAATTATTGATATCATCTTTACCTGAAGGGTTTTAAGATACAAATCAATTCGTGTGCCTCTGACATATTTTTTTGTGGGTGATATTTTGCATGTCATCGGATAATAATGAATTTTAAAACTAAAGATTTGGGATAACCCCTTTTTTGTACGAGTTTCTGTTAGAACGTATGCTCAGTCTGTTACTGAACTTTATCTTCATTTATATGAACATGTTATCTTCATTTATATGAACATGTCAGGGTATTATTTGATGTGGAATAGTTGTGTGATAACTCTTATGAACTAAAAGAGACCATTATGAAATCTTTTCTGGTTTGATAGATTTTTTCCTTCTACCATTAAGCTAATACATTTTTTTTCATCATTACCCGGGAGGGAGTTAAGTAAATCCTATTATAACTGTGCATTGTTTGCGGTAACCGTTACTTTATTAAATTTGTATTATTATTACTGCTGTTCTTGCCTCATTATGACTGTTTTCATGCTCTGTCGTTTCCCCAGCTGAGTCAGATGTGGTGAGTATCTGTATTAAATATTTCTTTAAATAGTCTTCAATGTACATTTATAGAGTAAGATGGAAATAGTGATTTTATATATAGATCTATATCACCCGTTATAAATTTACATAGAGTACAGAACTGGTTTCCTTTTACAGTTGTAGATGTTCCTGCTTGCTTGCCTGCTTTTCATCCCTGTTCCATTTTTTCTTTTAGGATCAGGTAAATTGTTCTTTTCAGTTTTTCACATTCTTACTGAAATGCATATTTCCTCTTTTTATCAGTATGCTTATTATAATGTCTTATCTTTCCGACTCTGAAGGTTTAATGTATGTGTGTAGGATCAGGTAACAGGCTAAACCCTTCGAGGCTGAAGACTAAACACTTCGAGGCTGAAGACTAAACACTTCGAGGCTGAACTTTAAATACACACAAAAAAGACTAAAGACAGAAGAAAGACAAGTTAAAGTCTTTTGAGGCAATGGAAAATCTGCTTAAAGCGGGGCAGGTTTTAGCTCCGAGGAAAAATGTAAGGCTGCTAAGAAATCCACAGCTCATCGGTGTAGGTGAAGAAACAAACGTTACAGCGTCTCACCCTCGAGTTACCAACTGTTACAATAATCCTTCGACGCTGTAACTTGCCGAGTTTTGCGTGGTATAGGTAATGTTCGTGGTATGCCGGTCGGCATTTCTCTGGAGTGTGCGTAATATATATATATATATATATATATATATATATATGTTTTGTATGTATATATTATGGTGAGTTCCAGACTTTTGACACCCACGAGAGGTACATTTGATTTTTTCGGAAATATCATGTTACAGACGAAACCTCATGAGGTTCTCGCATTTCTGAAATGTTAGTGTACAGCAGATGTGGTATGAGCGAATGTCCTTAACCTTGGTAAGTAGGTTGACATACTATGCGGCATTTTTCTCAAATATGGGTGGTTGAAAAGGCTTTTATATATTCATAGTTTGTTGTTTCATTAGTATTCTTTACGGTAATTGTGAGCAGTCCGTTTATATTAGTACGAGATAGCATAAGAAGCCAGGAGCAGGAAGGCGGGCTTGGGGTGTGGCGTGAAGGGGTGTTGCGAGGCGGCGCCTCCACCCGCTAATTAATGTGTGGAGTGTAGGGGTGAGCAGAGGGTGTGGCCAGGTTATCTTGTTGCCCGCTTGTTTACCTCCGAAATACAAAGAGCCTTTGCATCTCGTTACTTTAATCATTACGGTCTCTTGCACCCATTTGCTGGGCGGGAGAGATAGGCTGTTATCCTAGATGTGCCTTCAATATTATTTGCTGTATGTCGATAGGAAGATTGAGGGTAATATTGAGCTAATTCATTCAAAGAGCAAATATTGTACCATCAGGGGAACGCCACTGGGTCACAGTTAACCGCGTTTGCCATCATTGTTACGCGTAGATATTATGATAATTATTTTTCATTCATTGCGTGAGGAAGGAAGATGTTTGTTTGACTTGTGTGTCTGTATAAGGATGTCTTGCTAACCTGTGATCATACATACATACACGACGCGTGTGCTCAACTGGCTCAGTTACCCAGAGCGGACGTGACTGACTAGCGTACCCATGGAGGATAATGAAGCATGACACGCTGGTACCGAACGTGAGGACGTGCTGCATCACCACGGCGCGGCTCCCCATCCAGAGTCTAACCTCAAGATATTCCTGATGAGGAGGAGTCGCCCTTATACAGTCGTACATACACACACACACACACACACACACACACACACTCATTCTTTTATACAAATGGCTCCTCGTATTATTTACACAGATTCCCCAGTAATTATATATACTCTGCATAACAATGCTTGTGCAGTTTCTAGGAGGGCAATCAGTCAGTTGCTGAACACAGTACGAATTACTTCACTTGGTCGAAGCTTAATGATATACGATGTTATCCTGAGTTTAAACATCTCAAACCGAATACGTTTGATATTTGAAGATCTAGATTTTACGGCAAGTACAATTAGATTCTTTTTTTAGGGGATGTAGTGTAGCCAAGTGAATATTATGTAGTGATGGTTTTGGCATTTGCCCTTGTTAGGAAAAGGTGGTGCCTCTGATGGCGAGTTCCTGATTAGAATTTGTTCTGACGCTTATTGAATTGCTGCTTTATCGAATTCAGCGGTTGGTCCCTTCTCCTAATTTCTCTCCTCACCTTACACACACACAGACACACACACATAGCTACCATACTTTCAGCTGACTAACACATTCAAGCACCACGACTTTGCCCGGTTTACTGTGTCCTTCAAGAGTTTAGGGGAAGGGCTGGGAGGCAGCAGCAAACGAATGTGGCATCCGCGCGGCAGTAGTCTACTTAACATCCTGCCCAGCGTTGTAAAGATGATGTGTTGGTAGGAAGAGGGCTGGGGAGAGGTGGCACTTCACCCTGTCTTGCATTTCTCGAATGTACCATCCTCTTTTCAACCCATCTAACCACCTTGTAAGCGTGGGAGGGGCAATGCGGAGAGGCTGGGGAGGTGGAAACGTTGCAGTTAGCAAAGGGGCTTGCGGAGGAGATAGGGGGAAGATTGGCCTATACAGGAACATCGGAACTAGGCTAGAGAGTGGACGCAAGATCTTACAGTACGCATACCTCTGAGAATTACGTACATGTTAAGACAGTTCCACAGTTTATGAAAGAGTTTGTTTAAACATTTGATTACTATGTAGGTACGATATGACTGTTTAGTGTTTAAAAGAAGTGGTTGCGAAGTGCAGTTTGGTCCCGTGCTGAGCGCTTGGAGGTAGCGACAAGCCTCCGGAATCGACGTGAGGTGCACGCGTGAGCTGAATTAAAGCTGGGAATGTGAGAGGGTTAGCGCGCGGGGGTGAGTATAAACACCCAGCCTGGGAGCGTGTGGGCGTGTTGACATTTGAGACCATACACCATAATGATGTTGAGGCTAGGTATTATCCCGCGGGGTGCGTAGAGGCTAACAGTTCGCTTACATGTGTCATGTCAGGTTCCAGAGAGGGAGATATGCCTTATCATAGGCTCCAAGGAGGGAGATGTGCCTTGCCATAGGCTCCAGGGAGGGAAACGTGTATTACCATAGGCTCCATGGAGGGAGATGTGCCTTACCATAGATTCCACGGAAGGAGATGAGTCTTACCATAAGCTCCAGGGAAGATGTGTCCTATCACAGGCTCTAGGGAGGGAGATGTGTCTTATCATAGGCTCCAAGGAGGGAGATGCGGCTTAGCATAGACTCCAGAGAGGAAGATATGTCTTACCACAGGCCACAGGGAGGGAGAGATGTTTTCCTAGACTGTAGGGAGGAAAAGGCAGTTTTAGTATGTAGCAAAAGGAAGAGGAGAGGACGAGACAAAGAGCAAACATCTTGTGAGATTGTATAGCGCATATCTCCCTTATAAAGTCTATATAACATGTTATCTGTCAGCCATTGAAGTTTCAGCTCACACTGTTAGGAATTCACTTGGTAACTCACTTGGTTGTGAACCCATGTAGTGTCCTTTTTAGACCAGGAACCCAGTGAAATACCATACACACACGTCACACGTGTTTCTAATGTTCCTCGTGCAAGATTATGCAGCCGTCACTTTTTTCCTAATGTATTACGGTCACCCGAAGATAGTTTACTGTGGTTTCTTTTTCCTGAGATGGTGAATATTAGTTATTTGAAACCAAAGTTACTTTTATGTGGTGATCGTTGTCTAAACTTTGGTCATAACTTGAAAAGTTAAAATCAGGTACTAGCGAAACTTCTCACAGTTGTTTCCCAGTAAGTTAAGAACTGGATGGCATGAAACACTTATCTCTTGATTTTGTCAGTTATGCCACTTAAAAAGAAAATGGTTTAACCTTTGCTCATGGAACGTAATACATGTACTTTCTTTTTTCAAACTATTTCGACCCGTTCTCTCATTTCACTTCCAGTAACTGTACGGCACTGCAGGCGACAAATTTTTTTTTTCCAAGGAAGATCCACCTACCGAGTTAATAAAACGTGAATATTCCCACCTTTTACACAAGAGATCGATATTTTTAGAATAAATGAATTACTGACTTGCGAAGCGGGATGTGGGATGCCGCATTATGTGATGGGCCTCCGAGGGGTAACCATATTAAACATATGTAAATATATTAATTTCTTCGTTGTAATGGAATCCTTCGTATGTCATTAACTTGGATTTGTATGATATTAAACCTTTGTCCACGACGGTACAACCCTTGAACGCCACGGTACGACCCTTGTCCACGGTGGTACCACCCTTGACCGCACCACGGTACGACCCTTGTCTACAACGGTACAACCCTTAATCACTCAATGGTATGACCCTTGATCACTCAACGGTACGACCCATGAATACACCACGGTACGAACCTTAGGTACAATGGCGTGACCTTTTACCTAACCTTTAATGGTTAAAGCCGCTGGTCGATTATGTACTGCAATTTTAACATCTTCAGAAGATGTAAACCAGATAGTTTACAGATGTGGGAAGATCATTGTCGTAACATTAATGCGACAGAACGCAATGTTCGGTAATATCTTAGGTCGGATATAACACCATTATTATTTTCTCTCTGGTTTCTATAACAAAAAAACCGTTATTGTCGGTTCATTGTGTGTGTGTGTGTGTGTGTAATCCAGATACCCATTGGGAGGTTAAACACCTGGGTTGGGTGTGGGCCAACTACTGCGCCCAGGAATGTAACTCGTGCGGGTCCCGACCCCGGATGGGTCCTTGCTGACTTTTACGGTCAGTGTTTGTATGTACAATGTGGCTTTTTATATTTCTTTGGACGTATTTAGGTAAATTGTGACATTATTATTATTATTATTATTATTATTATTATTATTATTATATATTGACGAATGATTATTTTTACTATTTAGTAAGCAAGATGGTTTTTCAGTAGGCTTGGTACCCTGGCTATGATAAACAAGACTTGTTCTGGTTGCCACTTTTTATTATGTCCTCGGGAATTGATCGTGGGATGACATGGTATCGTATTGCTAAGCTGTGCTACAGAGCACCTGCCTACATAACAACCGACGTACGACGAGATTTTAACAAAAGCGGGCGAGCGCATAGCGCAGGAAAATATCTAGGGCTAAGAATAATGAGTTTGGTGCGTTACTTGTTTTGAGAGGTGTTTGAGGTGGAGGCAGTGTGTGTCTGCGGACTGACTGCCGGCAGCCTACTTGTGGGTGACGAAGATAGGACAAAAATACAGCAACCTAAGCCAGAGAGAGGAGCTTAACAGCCACTGTAGTGCTGGCGCATTGCGTTTCCATCACTCATCATCCTGATACCCAGGCGATTATACTCTCCTGGTTCGATGGTTTCCTGTTACTCATCACCTTGAATAATACTCAAGTCACGAGTACTTACGACGAGATTTTGCTCAGAGGCAGAACTAGCGGTTAGCGCTCGCCTCAAGAAAACACGATTCTGAAAAACGAGTCGTGCGAGTTACGTGTTGTGTATGAGGAGGGATAGTATGTCTGTTGACTGCATATTCTAGGATTGAATATTATGATTGTGGTTCTCTTGTTATGCCGATGGCAGTAGAATTGTTAATGATGTTTCTAAATTGTCTTGCAGGTGAGTGGTAGAGTGGAGGCCAAGCTACTGCTGAGGAGCAGGGGCGGCGGCGCCGTCAGCGTCGTCAGTGTCAACCCGAAAGAGGTGGGTGCGGGCGGCATGGTTCATTGTCTTGGACGAGAACACGCGCCACACTTTGCATATCAACATAATGCTTGGGAAGAACACTGCTGGAGTGGCAACAGTGTTCAGGGAACCAAAGGGTATTTCTGACTGTTTAGCCTCATTAGATCCATTTAGAAAGCGTGATACAAGTCGCCACTATAAATGAAGTAAGTGGGCGACAGTCTTTTTAAGAACTGCTGTAAAGCAAGCTCAGTCATCGTGCTGAAAGTCATTAGCGTCCACTTCAGGGGGTGGGTGAGAACAATCGCCGAACTTCTTGGAATCAACGTTCTCCGGGTAAACTTTCTCCACAACGCGTGGAAAGACGTAACATCGTGCGGTTGTTGCTGTGTTTGTATAGTTCATGATGCGTGTTAACTGTAGTGAGATTTTTTAACATTAACAGTTTGTTTTAATGATATGTGTATGTCATTGTTCTTGAGGTGGTCAGTTCTGCTCCGCTTTCGTAAATGACATGTTAAGAGTCTCAGTGGGGTGAATGGTCTGAGAGCCCTTCCTGCTGGTGCCTTGTTGGCTCTTTCACTCACCACAATGCCTTTAGACACTTTCTGACCGTCGGCCGGCTCCTTGCCGCTAGTCATCTCATCACTTTCCGGGTTTCCCATGTCTCGTCGTACTCCTGTCACTGGAAGGGGAGATGTAGAGAAAGGCACGACTCTCACCTTCCTGTTTCGAGAGATGTAGGAACTGGAGACTTTCAGAACAATACGACAAGGACTCGCCCGGCACTACATGATACAGTTAGCACGACAGGACTCAGCCAGCATGACAGGACACACTCAGTACGACAGGATTTAGCCTGCATGACAGGACCCAGCCAGTACAGGACTGGGACTGAGTCAACAAGACTTATGTAGCACGTACAGCATGTAGGCAACACGACAGGACTCATCCTGGACTGAGCCATCAAGACTCACTCAGTACGACAAGTCTGGGACTCAGTAGCCTAAACTGACAGACAGACAATGGCAGGAGACATTCCAAAAATAGTGCCACCAACTGCTCGGCAAGCAGCAGAACATCCGTCATACATGTCATCGTCCAAGGACTTAATATCTAACAAGTCCCGAGTACGCCTTTTACAAGAGTGACAATAGAAAGGACTCTGGGGCCATGGTTTGTGTGTTGATTATTCTCTTATAACAATTGAGATGTTTTTATCTTTAAAATGCCGTGAGGGAAATATTTATGACTTTGTAAGGTTAGAAGTATTATATTACTATAGTTACGCCACTTTTGAAAACACCACGAAATGTGAAACCTCAGGAGTTCATAGAACACACAAGGAACCTCAGGTCTTTCCATGAATATCATGGAAACCAGTTCCAAGACGTGGCCTCGTTATCTCTCTGTTCCAAAGGTGGAAATGGGTAGGGAAGAAAACGGTTGCTGAGAACCTCTGTACTAGTGTAAGTCCAGTCGACAGTAGTTGCAGAAGCACCACACACCACATTGGGCCAAGAGACCCACGAGTTTGTCTTACTTGGTTTCAAGGATAAATGTAAACAGTATAGTTAATCATCAGAAGCGCTTTTGATGTGATGCTGTTTGAGTGGCGGAGCACCAGAAGAATGTCTGCAGGATTAACGTTAAGCTTATCCTGGACATGCGCCAGATACTGGTAAGAACAGAAAGAAAGTTTGACGCCCGCATTGGCCAGTCTCTTAACCTTGTATGTGTACCATGTATAAATACAGTTACATGTGCGCATATCGCAGTTTACCTGGTAGTGTGTGTGTGTATGTGTGTGTGTGTGTTTGTGTGTGTGTGTGTGTGTGTGTGTGTATACTGTACGGGGAGGGAGTTTAACACTGATGGGGCCTCATTTCTTGCACATTCTCTGCTACTATACAGCTTCATAAATTTATGCATGCTGTCTGCAGTAACCATATCCTCAGCCGTTCTGTGTGTGTTTACGTGTGTTTATATGTGGTAGGGAAGGTGCTGGAGATAGCGGTATGTGTGGCAGGGGAGGAGGCACCTAGGTGACAGATGTTTAGTCGTGGTGATGATAACGTGGACCTATACCTCTGCAGGAAGTGGTAACCCGGCCACAGCCACCGTCACTCCGTCTCTTAACATGTTTGCCTCATTGTCCCTTCACACTCCTTCATCCACACAGCGAGGGGCCAGGGTCTTTGCCCCACTATACTTTTCCATCCTCACAAGGATCAGCGAGACTCCAGCCGTGAACATCTTATTATATATACCAATAAAATCTGGGAAGTTGTGAGTTGGGGGCAGGAGTCAGGTTGTATTAACGTTGCATCATGGTGCCCAGCCTTCGCCCACCTCTTGTTGTTTGTATAGTGTTGGTTGAAGGGCAGGAATCGGGTTGTATTGACGTGGCATCACGGTGCCCAGCCTCCACCCACCTCTTGTCACCCTTGAAAATTTTGCTGCAGTGCGGCGGTCACGGGTGCGCTATCCCTTGCCAGGTCGGCGCAAAGCCGCGCTTGCAACACGAATGTGAAATGAGGCACCGTAAGAAATATGTTCAGTCTCCCATTATGAGATAACGTGTATAGTGTTGTGTTGGCGTTGTCTCTCGTCTTATCTGTAGTCCTCTTCGTGATATAGGACCCGCGTAATAACCCGTCCTGGTTGGTGTTGGAAGACTGGCTTATCTCATGAGTTTTCTGATTCGCGACCAGCCTAGCTCAGATTTTTCGTCATCCATGACCCACTCTCCTCAGATCCAAGTGGTGAAACCCGCTTATCATGGTGATCCGTTCTATTCGGCTCTTTAGTATCCCAAGAAATGGTTCACGTACGTGTGTACGTACGTACATCGATTTTAGCGTCTGGTCTCTGCCTTGGCAGCTCGTTGTGGGACACTGCAGTTTCTACTTTGGTTACATAGGCTGTTTGAATCCGCGGCGTTCTTAGTTACGTGCCAGTTGTAGCCATGCTGACAAGAGACTATATTGTTGCTACATAACCATTGATTATTTGAATAGCTGCCGTTGTTGATGTTTAATCTTGTAAGATATCCATGTAGAGCGTAAGAACAGTTTTGGGTCTTAGATGTTTACATAATTTTTTCACTATCTAATGGTATCTTTACATTTAATTGTTGTTTTTATAATTCTTTGCTGTATATGACATAGTATTGGTGAATTATATTCGATTTAGATTGTTGTTTTCCACATGTGAATAAGTTTTTTTATGCCAGAAAATAGTTTAAGAGAATTCGGTCATTTCTATTAATTTTAATTTCGTACCATCAGTTCTCGGTCATTCATGGCCTTAAATATTCTTTGGACATTTTACAAGTCACCAGTTTTGTGTCAGGACACAGCAATATTTCTATCTGGTTGATGTAAGTGACTTAAAGGTTGGCAGAACCCAGTCTACCAAGAAGTCTTCCTTGTGCTTTGCGCTGCCTCAAGGCATATATTTCTTTGCCTTTTTATTATATTTTTTTTTCCTGTTCGTTATATATTGAGTTTTGTATCGTGTATTCCTGATATATTGAATTTTGTATCGTGTATTCGTGATACATTGAATTCTGTACCATGTATTCATGATACATTGAATTCTGTACCGTGTTTTCCTAATATATTGAATTCTGTACCGTGTACTCGTGATTTATTGAATTTTGTATTGTGTATTCACCACTGTTGTATATTTCTTCCTGTCCCCCATAACGAAGTGGTTATAACTTGGCTTCCAAGAAGAGCATGTTATTTCCAGATGACCACCGAAATACTCGTGTATTATCCGATATTAGTGCCTTTATTCTGATAGTAACTGTACATAGACGATGTTAAGATTTGGTTCGTGTTTACATCTTATACCCCGTGAGAATGAGAAACAGCAGAGTTGCCAACACAGTTCCCTTGGGATAGAGTTTTTCCTCTTATGTAAACACAGACAGGAAATAATTATCTAGAGGCATAACTCATCTGCACCATAATCTCCTACAGTATCCGGGTTCCTCGTGCGGGCCATAATTCCACCCGAAGCCTCCTCCCTCTCCTTTCCTGAATTACCCTGCATGCAAAAAAATAAATTGTCATACAGTACACCTGTCGCAAGAAGGGATAGGACCCGGCCGTGTAAAGGCGAGGGTCTCTGCCACGCCAAGGTCTGGCGGATCTTCTAACAACAGCTCTTCATACAACTGCATGATATGTATACAGGCTGATTCTCACTGTAATAGTTATTCCCACATGTAATGCATTTTTTTTTGTCCTTTTTAGATAATTGCTGCTCACCTGTCAAAAGATTTTCCAAAGTGTGAGAATTTATTTGCAATTTGTTTGTTGTTCAGTTCCCCCAGAATATTGTCCGAGTAAATGAAGATGTTGAGAGGAGCGTGATCATACCACCCAGGATCTGTGTTGGAAGCAAGAGAACACTCAGCTAC
Organism: Panulirus argus; assembly: GCA_038088735.1. NCBI lineage: Eukaryota > Metazoa > Arthropoda > Malacostraca > Decapoda > Palinuridae > Panulirus > Panulirus argus. The sequence continues at coordinate 19,455 of JAYMFT010201218.1, forward strand.
TACTCGTATTAGCCTGTTATCAAATGAAGCTTAAAAAAAAAAAAAAAGAGACAAAATGTGCTTGAAATTACCATTCCTTCGGTGTAATAAAAATTGGTAGAAAAAGAGATGAGAGAAAACTGTTGAATTCCTGAAAGAGAATAGAATTTCAAAATGAAAATGATGTTTAACGAATCTGATTGAACTGTTTAGTCATACATATGATACATCAGACCTCAGAAATAATCTCATTATATAAAGCCTTCAGCAAAGTACCACGTAAAATACTGCTAAGTAAGAGTTAAAGCTCATGGCATAAGAAATCGAATCTGAACATGGACAGTAGACTAACTTTCATATGGGAAGCAACGAGATGTATTAAATGGCGAAGCATCCAAGTGGCTCCACACCATTTACAAGGTATTATTGTTGTTAGGACGACTGTTTGCCTCTTCCATTAAAATTCCTGCTTCAACTATTTAACTAAATATTTAGATTTAGTTTACCTCTACTTCATAATAGGACAAATAGGTACATTTAACTTAAGAACATATAAAAACAAAAAGGATTGTAGGCTTAATGACCTTCCTTATAGGTCTATCCCCGTTCACCCCAACAAACAAACTAGCGAACTGGCTTCACGTGACGAGCGGGGTGCCACAAGGCTCAGTCATGGGCCCCAAACTTTTCATTATCTGTACCATTAACATGGAGACAGGACTAAATTTCGAAAGTTATGGACATCACGAAATTAGGAAATAGTCTGAAATTTCAAACAGTGTGGTCAAAGACACGGCTAATGAATTTCAACGTAGGGGAATGCAAAGTATTGCACTTTGGTGTTAGATATAAATCACAAATACAAATGCTCGGTAAATCGTTCTTAGAAGTAAAAGAAGACTTTACAGTGATAATTATCAGTGAAGGTCTAAATACAAAAAACAAATACAATAAAGCTAACACAGTTTTGGGTTTCTTAGCTAGAAATGTTAACTAGAAGACAAACGATACATTTGTCATTCTTAAAAGTCTCCTGGTCAAACCTCATTTAGAATACTGAGTTCAGTTAGGATCATCACGCTTGAAAAAGGAAGAGGAAAAGATAGAATTGCTCTAAAGAAGAGTGACGAAATAATCATGTCCCTCAGAAATAACTCGTGCGAGGAAAAACACCGATGACCCAAAATTGTCTCCAAAACAGCGCACACTCCGAGGAGCCGGTTCTCAACATGATAAATAATTCCGACTGTTTAAGGCAGGAAAATTTCTTTTGACTGAGATTCAGTGACCAGAAATAAGGGTATGGGTATTTAACGTTAGGAAGGAGCTGTACCATCAACGTGAACAAAACGGTTTGGAGCTTTTACAGTAGTAGAACGATGGAATTAGATAACACGAAATGGAGTAAATGCAAAGACTCATTAGTACCTTCAAAGTAACGTAGTTACCGACATAATATTTGTGTTAGAATAATCCTGCATCAGGAAAGAAATATTTCAACATCTTTTTCAAAGACCGGCCCCGTGTGCAGCCGTTTGTAAAATTGGTGGGGAAGTTTTTTCCAAGTTTACATTTTCCTACAAAATTTCCATGGCGGTATCCTTCCTCTGCGTGGTTCTCATTTTTTTTTTTTCCGGTAGTTGAGCAGGAAGGAGAGGTGGTTAAGGATGTGCCTTTTCCTCTACTATCCTGTTTATACCATGTTTTATATTAAATCATCTGACAACCCCGCCCTTTCCATGTACTGCCATGTATTGTCATTTTTATTTGTTAAATCTGAAGCAGTTGGTCTGGCTTGTCTGATTTGTTTATAGCCACTTTACGTATCAGAATTCTCCAAGGTCTGTGACGGGCAAAGGCCTCTGCCTAATGATGGTCCCCTAGTGCTTTGATTCCTCTACTTTTCTGTTGTTTTATTTTGCTTGTGTGGAATTTAGGTCACCATAGTGTCTCTCAGCGTCTGTGTATCCTCCGGTGCTTGAAGATTCAGTCAGTCACTGGTGAGTGGTGGAAACAACGACACCATTAGCGTTAAGTGGCCGTAATATTCACAGACACCATAGCCACTGACTTTGTGATATCATAGACGTCGTGGAGGTAAGGCGTTGGTGATGTGTACAGCTGTGATCATGTGTGGTTGGTGTAGTCTGTCACTGTGTCGAGAGATCACACCGAGTGATTGCCATGGAAGTTTTGCGTTCATTCAGTGGTCAGACAGTTAACACAGAGAGGTAGGAATAGGGAGTAAGGGCCGTATGATGACCAGGGTCCGGGCCAGGGGATGGCTCAGCGAATCTTCCCCCCCCAAAAAAAAAAAATGCGAGGGACCTTGAAAGGTCTTACTATACAGAGAGTAGTGTGTGTGTGTGTGTGTGTAGAGCGAGGATCACACTCCTGATGAGTGTAGCAGAGGGTAGGCGCCGCGCCGGCCATGATGGTGCTGATGTCAGGGTGATATACTGGCTGCGCTGGTTGTTGGCGGCCTTGGTGAGGCGGGACCTTTTACACCGCCTCCTTCGCCGTGAGCAGGAGGGGCGCATGACTGGAAGCTGGGGAGGAGGAGAACGGTGAGTGGAGTACGAGAACGGGGTAGAGCAGGTGAGGATGGAGATAGGGATGGGGTAGAACAGTTGAGGAAGGAGAGAGGCATGGGTTTAGGACGAGGAGGAGGAGGATGTGGTTAGGAAGGAGTCACAGTAAGCGCCAGCAAAGCACGACAGTTGGGGTTACTACGTTACGTGAGTGTTATGTGGTGCAGTGAATACCACCTTGTTATGGTGTGAGGCTGGAGCGGATGTAGGGCTTCGGGAGGCTAGGCTGGCGTCTTGTAACCACTGGAAAAGTTGAGTAACATTTACCGGCTTCTTGTCGTCACTTGAGAAAAAATGAGTCGTTGCAGACGACAGTTTACGGTAGCGTTGGTTGATCCAAGTTCGGAGCTTTCGTGTCATCGCTACTTTACTGCGTTCTTAGAAAATAACGTGGAAGAAACTCATACAATATTAAAGCAATCGGGAGAATGCTGTTGTATTTTTAACGTATCACCTGTCTGGAGCGAAATTAGTTAATAGTTAATCCTGTATTAACAGAGTGAGAGTCTTTTGATTTCTTTATTAAGTCTATCAGTAACGGAAGGACTAAAGTACCTTGGACATAGGAAATAAGAGGTGGGAAGAGGGGGTTGGGTAAGGGCGAGGTGATGGTGAACGTTTTTCTTCTTCCTAGTCAGTGTCACAAGTGACGGCGCCGAGGGAGGACGTGTTCACCCACGCTGCCGTCTACACCGCCTGACCCTGAGTGCTGTTATTGTGTGGCTTCACCCGCCGCTGCCTGGCCACCTCCACTCACCCTGATGGTGCCACACGTTGGCTCCTCGGCTACTACTGTTCAGCACACCCTTTCAAGTACTTTATTGCGTCCCACGTGGAAAGTACCTTTAAGAGTGGTCCGTGAGTGTGAAGATCAAGTGGGCGTATCTTTTCGGGAGACTTCAATTTCCACGTGGTAGTTATCCAACACCATAGTGTTGTGGATGTGTGGGAGGGTGTGGTGGTTCGTAGTGCTGGGCAGGCAACCTGCTTCACCCCCATAGTGCCGAACACGACGAGTTTACGAATCCGAGAAATAAGAATATTCGACATATCATCACTGGAGAAAGTCACTTGAAAGAAATAGAAAATAAGCGTGTCGAGTGTGGTTTTCACAGTGTATATAACGTGTGTATGTGTGTGTGTTGGTATCCCAAGAGGAGTGTGTTTTACTACTGTAGTTGAGGACCAAGATGGGCGTCAGTGTACGGGCGGGGAAGCGGCCTAGCACCACCAGGATGAAATACGTGTACAGCAACCGGCCCTCCAAGGTCATACACGTGCAGGAGGTACGTACGGGTACCCTTTACTATGTGTTGCAAGTCAGGTATTCACGGCGTGTGATTGTAGCCCCAATGGTACGACGGTACGACCTTTCATCTTCTTGCGTACGACAATACGACCCTTAAATAAATAGCGTAGTCTTTAACCCAAACCCTGAAGTGTATGTCAACGTCAGAGGCTAGGCTTTCATACGCTTGGATCGTACCGTCGTGCTCACGGGTAGAACCGTCGTGTTGAAGGGGAGGGGGGGGGGGAAAGTGGTCTTTAGATTGTCGTTGGGGGTGGCTAGTGAACTTGGTCTTGTACCAGGAACAATGTGAGGCTCCTCAGGATGATGGGTTTGTAGTAAAACTCAGCCTGAGCACCCGGTGACACCTGTTGGATACAGCTTATCCTTCTTCAGCTACCCATAAACATCACAAAATTATCACAGATTTCCATTCTCTTGGCCGACTCGGAGCCACTACCTGGAAAAAGAAAAAGTTCAAAGAGGTAGGTGGCGTTTTATTCTGACTTACAAGATGTGTTCTTGGTGAGATTATTGCACCCAGCGTTAGAGTGTAGCGAGGCTCTGTCCCACCCTCGAACATAAAACTTAACTCTGGTTAACGCCAGTATGGAGTCGCTCGGTTAAGACATCCAGGAGGAGTAGCCTTCCTTATGGGTATACAGATGGTTATTGGTACCTGGTGGAAGTGGGTAATATATAAACATAAAACGGCGACTCAGGTACGCGCTGTGTTAGTGCCAGCCTCGACAGCAACACCGGTCAATGTACAAGTTGGTGTGAACATACGGAAGGCGGGGGTAAAGAGCACTGGTGTCTTCTTGAATGGATTGGACGATGTTTTGTGATAAAATTATAGGCTCCACTGGTCTGTTTTTTGGGACAAGCGTTTTTTTTTTTTTTTCTAAGTATAGTACTTGCCACGGTTACCTCTGGTGCATGCTTGTGGTGATACCAGTGCGTGCGTGTGTGTGCGTTCTTGCATGTGTCCGTATGTGTGGATTTGTTTTGCTATGTTTTTGTTTTTTAGCGTTGAGAATGCATGACTTATTTGATCAGGATTTTTCTTAACGGTCTAGTTTGGTGGTTCTTTATTTTCTGGGGAAATGTGGATTTATAATTACTTGGGAGAGAGGGTCTGCACTCATGGGGCCCCATTTCTGTGAAGTTTCATGATCATGTAAATTTAGTAAACCTTTGTGTACTGTCATGTCAGAAGTTCAACACTTTATTCACTCCATTCATCTACTGTTCGTAAGCAGTATTTCTTTTTTGCTTTTACTTTCTTAATTTCTTATTATGGCTTCTGTTTGTTCTGTTTTTGTATCTTTCGAAGAACAACTTGACATGGACCTTCGGCCGGCCTTGCCTTTTACTCTTCTCTCTTCCATTATGGATAACTTTATGGCCTCTTAATTTCTCACTGTAACTCATCTATCAGAATTCTGGTAGTATTCTTGTGTGCCTGTTCTGGACCATCTCTACTGGTTCTGTGTGTGTGATGGTATATGGTGTTTGGTGGGCCAGATGTGATGGTACCCCTCATGTACACTGCCACCGCCCGCCTACCTTCTCCTGCTCTGGTTCATCCCAGCACCAGGAATTTGCAGCCACGATAACCACCTTTCACGCGGGTACTCATCAAACATCATCGCATCAGAAAGATAGTTAGACCAGCAGGTTCTCAAGCTTTCACACTTTCCTCCAGGAATTAACTGCATTAGAGTTTTGCTTTGATTGCTTTTCTTCACCTTAAAATTTGTATCGGATGTATCAGGTCTTTCAAGTCGGTTGATACCTTTGTTTTGTTCACGGTGATTCTCAGGAGTGTGTGGTTGTGCGGAGGCCGTCCGAACTGTTTGTTGGTGGTGATTGTGTGGGTATTGTGGACTAGAGTGATAGACACAGTATTGATGGCGCCACTATCTTCTCAGACTGACTAGTAAAGTGGCTCATTCTGGCAGTTTAGCTCCTACAGTGAAGGTTTAGAGCGTCACGCTGTAGTGTTCGCTCCTTCCGCCCGAGCGTTGCTGCTGCTGGACTACACTTCTTGTGGTTGGGTTGAGGGGCGGACGGGGTGTTGCCAGGACGAAATCCGCCGCCCCAGGGATGAAGGTGAGAAAGTAAGGTGGCGGCCACGCGTCCCAAATACCTCCTTGCCTACTCCTCCCCTTGGCTCCTCTCTCTCTCTCTCTCTCTCTCTCTCTCTCTCTCTCTCTCTCTCTCTCTCTCTCTCTCTC
>JAYMFT010201219.1:0-11670 GCA_038088735.1 Panulirus argus
ATATATATATATATATATATATATATATATATATATATATATATATATATATATATATATATATATATATTTCAAATCCTTTTTCCAATTCTTATCATTCTCAATCTACAACGGACATCCTACAAAGAATTTCTACACCATCTTGACCCTATCCTAAGCGTTACATCTTAATCTGTCTTTATTTCTATCTTCCACAGTTATCTTAATATTCCTTTTCCCTGCTCTTTTGTTTCTCCTATTTCATACGTGTTTCGGTCACTTTAGTCTATATCTTTTCTTTTTAGCGTTGTAGTTTCTTCTCTGACATCTTTAAGTTTCATAATTATATTTCTATTCTTTTCCTCTTTTTCTTCCCACTGATAATCTCCCAATATAGATGTTTTTTTATGTTAGCCGAGACGGCACGGGCAACTGAGTATATATATATGCTGATAACCATTAGGAAATTGAAAGACGATAAGTTCCCAAGCGCACTTGCGTGTAAGGATCACATCGTCAGGGGAGATACAAGAATAAGATACATACAAGACGTAGAACAGTCAGTTCATATACAAGGAGGAGACGTAGCTAAGACGCCATTGGTAAACAGTGACGGAGATAAGACATAGTAACACAGATACTTAGATAAAAGAGGTAAATAAAAGACAGAATAAAGGAAATATTGGCACAGATATAAACACAGACAAATAGCCTGAAAACAAGAGAGAGAGAAAACGATCTTAATAAACAGTAAAACAGCTTAATAATTTGGTTGTTCCTATACGCCTCATTTACCTTCAAACGCCCTCACAAGGCGTCAGCGCCGCAGTAAACATTGGCGTCGACCTCTTCAGCAAGGTTCTTATTCACGATCGGGGTCTCTCGGTCAGGTCTTACAGGATTATTGATTAACCAATTACTCTATCGTCTGATGCATCTGGACTGAGGTGGCGCCCGCTCTGTACTTGCTCACCCCCACATCTCTCGAGGGTGAGCCGCGAGATGGCAATAGTAACACAATCACCGCCATTTCGTCTTCTCTTTCTTCTGATTCTTTTTTTCTTCTTCTTTACTCCGACGGCAATAAACACATAGCGAACATCGCTCTCCCCCGACCATAAACAAGTCTTAAACCCAGCCTGGCCAACCACTCAGTCCTCCTCGCCTCCGAAGCCTTGACCCAACATGTCGGCCGTTATCGTAATATACAGCTGGCTTGAGCTAGTCCTTTTCAAGCACTAAGGTAACTATTTGAGGGCATAAATCCCTGGCTTTGGCGATGGTTCGGCTGATATTGTCCGGAGCGCCTGTGGTTACCTGTCGTTGTGGCCGTTACGGTGCTGTCCATTAGCGTAGCGCAAGCCTTCGAGTCCTCGTATGTGTTCGCTCATCGCCGGGGCGCGAGAGAGGAGACCTCCTCCTCCTCCTCTTCCTCGCCGACCCCAGCGAATGACTTCGATGGGGGTGGAGGATTATTGTTGGGAATTGTGGGATGATGGGGCGTTGAGATGGGGGTTGAAGGAAGCCGTGAGGAGAGGGGGAGAGGAGCTCCTTGTATTGTCTGTGATCGAAATGGCTTGATCCACCACGGGTCGAGATTGCAGCCATCCGACAAATACAGTAATGGCGACCGAAGCCCACTGAGAACCGTGTGCGTTGTGAGTGTGTCTGTGTGTGTGTGTGTTGATCGCTGCCAGCTGTTCCCCGGTGAGGATGGGCCCGCCGCTAGATGACTCTATTTCTGGGAAGCTAAGTAATAACACTATAAAATAAAGGCTTAATAGTGCGTTTGATGGCTCAGGGCGCTCGGCCCGACTGCTTTGACGGCATCATCTGCCAACTGCCTCGCTCCTTTGACGGATTTTGAGGTACCTGGCAACCGCAGCCTGAGAGTAGCCAGTTGTGTATTTCATGAGTGTATTACTCCACGAACACTAGACGTAATTCTTTAACTCGTAAGTATACTCTCTTATCATTCTACTCTGTTTATGAAAATGTACTTTTACTTTATAGATGATTATGCAAGAAATACTGTATTCTATAATGAGAATCGAATACTTGTTTGAACTTCAAATTCTCTTCCAAGTAATTAAAATATAATCCAAAGAGGAAAAATGGAATCCTCATCTCCCTGTAAATCTCATCATTTGTGACGTGTAAAACATTTTCAGTCGTGTGTAAATCGACGTCAGAACTCGATCACTATCCCCTGAGACATAACCGAACAGACATTGAAAACTTTTGCGTTCTCAAATCTCCAGTTATGTTTTATGAGCTGGGAAGCGTCGCGTCTGACACACATGACTGATAAAATGAAGACGAGAGATAATTTATCAATAGACCAAGAACGTTTCAACGTACCCTTAATACGTGATTGGAAAATACTCATCAAAGAATTTTAAAGTGAAAAATGCTTTTTTAACACAAGAGCCCCATCGAAATGAAATAACCCTCCATATATTGTAAAAAGGAGACATTATTCACACGCTAAAGAATTTGATTAAGAAAACAAAAAAGTTTTCAAAGTGGGTTGAAAATAATCAAATAATTTCTAATATGAAGCAAATGTCGATATATTATTATATGATATCATATAATCGTATAGTCCTCGTCAATAAGGGTGAAACTTCTCTACATTTACTGTGATTTACACAGTTCCATATTTTTAGCAAATATCATCCAAACGTCCATCTGATTTAAATGAAGAAAATATCAGCTTCTTTCTTTAAGGGAAGGAAAAATCAGTGAGTACACTAATGGAACGAGAAACGATCTCTTCAGAAATTGGTTGGCTTTCTCCTTCGCCACCTCTCTACCATAGTTGCTCGAAAGGTCTTCATAATATTTCCGAAGAATCCCAAGCTCCCCTTTTTTAGAGCTATCTTCCTTCTCTCTGTCCTCTTGCATCCAGCTTCTCCTCTGGACAGGTTAGGGCTGTAAATATTGATGGATGAACCTCCTACCTCTTTCCCTATCGACACTGGTGTCCCTTAGGGTTCTGTACTGTCTCCTTCGCTCCACCTCCTCTTTATCAAAAATCACCTTTCTCCACATTCTTCATATTCTCACGACTCAGAACTGCGTTCTTCCACTTCTCTCAACACCGCTTCATCTTCTCTTGCTCGATCTACGCTTAGCCTTTTCAGGATTTCTCTCATAAATTTAGATTTGGACGGGCTTTCCCTGTACGGCAGTCGAAGACTAGTTTCGTTCAATTCCTGTAAAACTCAATTACTCCCTAATTCTCTTTGAAAAATCCCGCACAACTCTTCACCAGCTCTATCACTCTGATCTCAGAACTTAACCCATCTGACTTAAGCCGAAATTTTGGTTTTCTATTCCTTCTTCTGTTGATATTACTTGGATTTCTGCTTCTGAGAACTAGTTGCTTGTGTGCCCTCGACACTAGCTAGACCCCGCAATACTCTGCGAGTTAGAGCGTCACATAATGATTGTTTGGCCGTTGGCAACTCAAGAGGCGGGCCGTTGCGATGTCTTTTTCTTTCCCTACACCGCTAAGCTTTGGAATCCCCATCACCTTCTCATTTGCATCCTAACAGTTAAGATCTGATCATTTTTGAACTGCAGTTCTTCCGGATCCTCCAAAACTCTTAGATTTTTTTTAATCCTCTCCTGTCTTTTCTTCTATATCTTTTCAGTCTTTTTCCATATCACCTCGATTGGGACTTCTGTCTGTAGTCAGAGACTTTGACCTATAAAACATATCATGAAAGAACGAGGACGCGTTTCAAGAGACTCTTATGATCTGTCTTGTGTTAGCTTTGTCTCGCCTTTACAACTGAGAAAAAGCTTGACTATATATGTTTATATGAACGTGCCTGTATTTGCCTGTATAAATTCATATGCACAATCCAATTCCAACTAAAAGCCTTACTTTTGTTATATTTACTCCTCGATTACACATAAAAGTTATCTTGCATCTGATCTGTTCATTACCACTTTCTCTTTTCGTTCATATGGATACATAAAACACTCTTATGCTTTGGTGGATAAAGGTACAGGATTATTCCCTCTTGACTCAACGTGTATGAAACAATATCTTTACTCTGCTTCATGAAAGAGCTATGTACTCGCATAATGAAGACGTCACAATTACACTGTCTTCAACCCTCCTATAATCCTTAAGCTCCTAAGTTTAATAACTTTATCTATAAAGCGACTTCAAAATTATCACCCGCCCCTCCGTGTCCGGTATAGAGATTAACGGTGTTCGCAGACAAGCGGTGATCAGCACTGATCGGATGTTACCAGCCTTGAGGACCCGGATAAACACCACCGTTCGTTGTACGGTTCTCATCGCCTCCTTGTGACTTGCTAAACACATTCCCGTCCGGTATTCCCGGCGCATACCGGTGCTTAGGACCTTTCACGCCGGTATTTAGGTTGCGTCCAAGCCGGTTTATCGAGAGTCGGGTCTATAATCGAAGATTCTCCATCGTACAGAGTACATCAGGAGCATTACAGCCCTCCACAGGGGTAGAACTTACGAATTATTTCTTCCTCCTGTGGTCTGCCGTGCCAGGTTCGTCTTCAGAGATATGCCTTCGTTAAGGCCAATCTTCCCTGTTCAGTCTTCGTCCGAGTATAACAATGAAGGGCCAAGAGAGTGCTGTCCTAAGGTCGAGGGGGGAGAGTTTAAACAGGATAGTTCTAGGAGCTTTATTGATATAATTAGGAAGGCCGGGCAATAAATTGTTGTGCCAAGCTACTGAAAGGGAAGTGGAGCTCTCTCTCTCTCTCTCCCTCGCCAGTTTATGGCTGTGGGAAGCTAGAACGAAGCGGTAATGAACTCGTTGTAAACTCCTGATTAACTACAGTGGTCCACTGTTGCCAGCGACAGTATTAGATGATGGTACCCTCGACCCACTGCGGCGGAGGGGTAGGCCAAAGTGGGGATTCCTAAAGTAAACATAAACATACTGGAATACACACACACACACACACACACACACACACACACACAGAAGCACAAACAAAGTACATGTATAGATCAAGGTAAACATACACATGATGAATGTATATAAACTGTGTGTATCCATTGTCAACGTCTTTATTTCTATCTTTATTGTTGTGGCATCAAAACTGCGAGTCGTCGAATCCGGGTCGACAGATTTAACCCATCAGTGGCCCAGTGGAAAGCATGTCCACCTGTTAATCTGGCTGCCCCGCTTCGACTCTCAGACTCGCAGGGGTGAAATCCATTACACTGAGAGGGAGGGCGATAGGAAAGAACACTGGGGGACATCATTGATGAAAGAATGAAATGGGGAAGTCGCTCCATCAACGACTAGAGCAATGGACCAGCTAGAGAGGAAGCCAAGCATTGCGGAACAGGGAGAGCAGAAAAGCCAACGGAGGGAAAGGAAGTTTGTAAAGAAAAGACTGACACCACACCTTGTCAGAAATCACCAAAATCTCTGAGAGATGAAGACAATAAGGGAGAAGATCGCGATGTTCCTTCTGTTATTCTGGTCTTTGTTGATATAGTAACTGTATTGCTCCATCGGCGCCAGAGCTGATGTCTTTTTCCTCTGCTCTCATCCCCGGGGATCGTAGCTTCACTGTGAAGATTATGGTCAGTACTTTTGCTATGAGGTTTGAAAAACCGTATCGTCAGGTGTTCTGATTAGCTGTCATCGTCATGTATGTCTGTCTGTCTGTAGTGTGGTCCCGATAAGGAGTGTTTTTGAAGAGGTAGAGGCTGCGTCACCTATCGTGTTCTAAGCTTTCAAGCGATGTCTGTTCAGTTCGAGGCAACATTTGTGGTACCTGGTGAGTTCGAAGCTTTCCTACGACATCTACCGAGTTCGAAGCCTTAAATTGTGGTACTTGTCGAGTTCGCTGCTTTCGTGAATAAGGTCTTAGTTCAGTCTTAGGTTTAATCGTCTGGGAGAGGAAGTTTCAATACTTTCTCAAAGGCTCTGTCGTCTCTCATAATGAGACTGGGTATTCCGTTTCTTTTCGCGTCTCTTTCTGCAAGCAGAGCGTCTATACTGATGACCGACTCGCGCGCCAGGAACGCTTCCAGTTGGGGGTGATGTCCTTGCCATCTGTGCCTGTCCCGCCTTATGAAAAGACCTTTAGTGCTGTGTCTCTGAGAGCACATAAGTTCCCCACGGCGTCTTAGTCTCTCAAACCCAACAAACTTACCCTAGTCATCATAATAAAGTCGTGGAGGATATACACCAGTGTGTGTGTGTGTACGTGGAAGGAAATTTTACACTTGTGGAGGCCACATCTCTTGAATATTCTTTTCTATCGTGCAACATCAAGCTTCCTTTGGGAATGCGTCTGCATTTACCGTCCTCAGTCATTCTGTTCTATTGATCCACCACCCTCATGCCACAATAGTCCTTCTTTACATCATTTTAATAAGTGTGTGTGTGTGTGTGTGTGTGTGTGTGTGTGTGTGTGTGTGTGTGTGTGTGTGTGTTTAAAAAAATATTCGCATTCTGGGCGCATTTTTTGTGTATAAGTGTCTGTTCGTATGTGTGTGGGTATTATAAGGGATATTGTTTTAAGAAAGCGAGTGTGGATACAACTCCTCGTATGCGCGAATGCTATGTTCCCATGCTCCTAATCATTCAACTTCAAAATCAACAGATTATCAGTCTGGTTTCTACACAAATTACACTCAAACAAAAGCACTGATTTTTGGCGTTTCTTTCCCAATCACAAATGATCATTACACTGAGTACAAACGCATATTTGTTAAAGATGTCATTATTTTATCAGTTTGTTTCATACAACAATGTCCTCATCTGCCTATTCCTAATCATGAAAGATGCATAGCTGAGTGTAGACAGGCATGAGGATGCATGGGTAGGCGTGGGTAGCCATGGGTGCGTCTAATTGCATGGGCATGGGCGATGCATGGGTTGGTTTTCCCATAGAGTTTAACTCTCGTATCTAATTAAGGTATTTCGAGACGACCTCATCACAAGTTACTGAAAACAGTCTCGTGCATATTCCAAAAGATGATAGATGAAATCTTAGAAGCAATATTTGGACTATTATGCAAACTCTCTTCAAAAGGTAAAGCCACTAATCATCCCAGTGATGAAATGATGGGCGGTAAACTATCCAGTATTTTGGTAATGTCATATTTTTTTTTTTTTTTCAGTGATCTGTGTATTCCATTGCTTATAATTTATATCTGAGAGATTAATAGACTGTAGTCTGTTTTGGATGTACAAGTGTGATTTGATATACGTATTCATGTGTATGTTTGTTTTTTCTTTGTGTGTGTGTTTGTTGGTGTGTGTGTGTGTGTGTGTGTGAGATAACTATTTGTGTGTTCCGTGGAGAGAGTTTTACTACACTCGTGTTGCCCCGTCTCTTAACATTGTATATATGCACCATGTCTTTACTCTTATGTATGCATGCATATACACACACACACACACACACACACATCCTAGCTTATGCCAGGTGTGTGTGTGTGTGTGTGTGCTTGTGTGTGTAAGATTGTTTGAATGTATTTGCGTTTTGTGTATATATATATATATATATATATATATATATGCATCTGTAATTACCTATCTGTACAGTATGGGGAGGGAGCTCTACACTCGTGGAGTTATCTCTTCTGTATGCCCGTCTATCTGTGTCTGTCTGTGCCTCTCTCTCCCTCTCTCTCTCCCTCTCTCTCTCTCTGTCTGTCTGTGCCTCTACACCTGTAACCTTTTGTTGCATATCCTCCTCGGTCTGTCCTCCCCCGTCTATTAGTCTGTCGCTCAGACAGTCGTATTCAGGCAGAGGTAATCACCTGACGCCTTACCGACCCATTATAATAACTTTATACATTAGTCTGATTTTACTATATCACATTTTATCACCCATAATGATATAGGATTACTGAGCCTCAGATATTTTCATACGAGTATTTTCGATTTTTTTTTTTTCCTCTATCCTCTCGCAACTTGCTGGAAATCTCATATATGAGGATCCCTCACACACACACACACACACATGTATATGTTCTCAGAATGTTATACGTAGTTTATGGTTCTGGATGTTATTTTCTGGCGCGTCGAGCGAGATCCTTTACGACTGTGCGGGTCGGTGATGAAGACATGGTCAGGACTCCCTGAGTTGCCTGAGGGTACAGGAGGAGGTGCTGAAGGAGGAGGAGGAGGAGGAGGTGGAGGAAGGGGAGGAGGAGGAACAGGAGGAGGAGGAGTTTGATATCACTCGTAACATGGCTGAAGAGATGGTAGCATAACTGACTCGTTTTGCACCAAAACTGTGTTAAAATGCCTTACAGTTTTCCAAATATCTACGAGGATTTCTAAGAGCCCACGCCCATGCACTGTAGATTATATACATTAAATGTAACACATGTTCTCGCGTTACCAGGATGTTATTCAGCGATGAAGAGCGTGAAGGATAGTGATCAGGTCCGTAGGAGAGGAACCATAAATATGCACGCGTACGTTATTGGGGTCTTTTAACACCGGGTTATGTTCTGGCCTTCGCCGTCCCTTACTCACAGATGCGCGAAGGCGTTATGTATGTATCGTTCCCGGCTTCGAGACCCTGTCGGTGATGGCAGATTCATATCATTGTCTTCCCTAGCCTTATATTGACCGTATAATGTATGTCCCTCCTATATAAGAACGCGCATTATTAGCCTCTTTGTCACTGTACACAGCATAAGTGGTGTCATTATGATCTTCGAGGCTTCGTTGTGGTAATTCAACGTAATTGTGATTGTATTATGATGTAGTCGACTGCTATCGACTATAGGAGCCTGTATAAACAAGACCTATAGCATACAGTCCAGCTGTGTGCCTTGTAATATGGCTGTATAAATAAAACAGGAATTATGTATTACTGTATTTTATGGGCACTTTTTTAGGTTGTTTATACCAGCTGCTTAACATGGAAAGGGACTGGTAAGATTACTTGCGAAAAGCTAAGTGAGGCAACTAGGGGAGAACTAGGTCAGATAACTAGGGAGGAATAGGTGAAATGAAATGACTAGGGTAGAACCAGGTAAGGTGAGTAGGGGAGCTACCAAGGTGAGAACCAGGTAATTCAGAATGGTACGAACCAGCAGTTAGAAAGCTACAAACTTGTTTAGGATCATTAAGAACAAGACCTACTTAGTTTGACTAAGTTGTTACTAATTTGCTCGTAAACTTGTATGTTCTTTGACTCGCCTCTTAGTTCACTTAACAATTATCTCGCAATTTAGTTACCTCACCAAACACTTTTTTTAGATTAACGAGCCAATCATCCAACTCCTCAACCATTAACAAGCAATCACCTCAATAACTAACCCAATCAAGTGGTTCCCTAACGAGTTTACCATCTAATCAACTTAGCAATCCACCAACTTCCTGGTTTCCTAACTAAGAAGCTAACCAACCAACTTACTGTCTAATAAACCAATCAACCTAGGTCATGCAACAGACTAACAACTAACAAAGATAGACATGCTTCCCAAACCAAATCAATTTCTTTGTGTCTTTGAGGCAAAGTATCTAAGGAAGCTAATTATAGCCATGACCATCTCTAACTACCTCTCCTCAGGACGGCTCGTCTGACCGCCTATCCCTAACGAGCTCCCGAGAGGCAATTTGGCTAATGATGTCCAACAAGGCGGGTCTTCCTTGATTCTTAATTACCAACATGGATCGTTAACTACCGTTCGGAAGTGTTCCTAAAGCCGCCGCTAGGGGGTCGAACGCCGTCTTGGCTTTTATAAAGTAATTCGGTAGTTTGAGATATACCTACATAGCCACATGGTGGCTTTGCCCCTTGAGTGATAATCAGGAATCGAATTAATTTGATTTCTATATAAAGAATAAGGAATATGACGGTTACAACGCGTTTCCGCATCACATATCACCATACTTGACTTATATCCTATTTCAAATCACGTACTATAATCCCCCATCACTCTTATTCGTAAATAAGACCATTTTAGAACCATCATATTTACTGACATAATAGAAAAACGGATCAAACGAACCTACAGCGTTCGCACAAAGCTCAGAATCCGAGCTGGAGGATTCATGATGTTAACCAGAGCGAAAGAAATGTTAGAACGTTCTTGCAGAGACGATCTGAATCCGGATTGAGGTTTTCCCCCCTCACATCCGGCCGGCCAGACCCGATGGTGGTGGACAGCGTGCTATTACAGGCTACAGGTTGTATACGGCGTCTCTCCTGCTCGTCCGAGTCTAATTTCTGGT
Organism: Panulirus argus; assembly: GCA_038088735.1. Classification (NCBI taxonomy): domain Eukaryota; kingdom Metazoa; phylum Arthropoda; class Malacostraca; order Decapoda; family Palinuridae; genus Panulirus; species Panulirus argus. Next base: position 10,203 of record JAYMFT010201219.1, read on the forward strand.
TCTCACCGATCAGACACGTATGATAGGCCCAGGCCCGGGGGTGCGCGGGCTACCGATTAGGCCTTCCGCCCAGATGCGTCGGGGAGAGAGAGAGAGAGAGAGAGAGAGAATGAGAAACGAAGAGAACAGGGAGACACTTAGGGAAGTAGGTAGATTAGATAGTCGAGAACGAGGCTGGGCAAATAGGTAAGCTCGTAATCACGTAGTTAGACACACAAGAAGGTAGATAAGATAAAGGCAGGTCAGTAATTAGGCGCGTAGGTTTGGGTGAAGCTTCCCATCCGCCCATGTCTTCGTCACAGTCAATTACAGAAGACAAATTAACTTTCCACCTATACTCTAAACAAGTCAGAGTTCTCGCGGTAACATAATACACACCTCACTGGTGCGTCCACACCCTGAATATCGCATTTGTTTCTGGCTATCCGGCTTGGAAGTCGGAGCAGATAATGGAGAGAGAACAACAGCGAGATCCGAAGCCGATTCCCTGACTTGAGAAACAAATCCTGTGAGAGGCGGAGACGATGACTCAAAGTTCTCTAGCTTAGAAAAGAGAAGGTTGAGAGGTGGTCTAATACAGGTACTCAGAAGTATCTAAGGGTTTGGTAATATCCATCTAAGCAACTACTTAAGGCTTTGTCTGTCTGATTTCACTCGTAATTGGTAAGATTAGAATAACAGAAGACAAGTGCAAGACTTTCTGATAACTATTTCCCCAGTGGAAGATATCTGTGACGCTTTACAGTGAATAAATTTGTTATTCTTAAGTTCACGCCATATGCAGGAAATTCTTTCCGCTATTCTAGGTGGCCAAGGCCATGTACTTCAGCCAAGATATAACGTGTATTTGGTCACCATGAAGTCCAGCATTATTGTCCATAAACTGGTACTAATAATGTTTTCGATATATCTGCCTTCTGTAGTATATTACTTTCTTTTTTCCCCTCGTATCATTTCCTTTTAAGGTTATATCTAATCCCGATAACTGCAGTGCTGTAAAGTAGCTTTAGAAATGTTCACACCGGCGCCGGAAATGCTTGGGTTGGAGACTCCACGTCTCACCTCTTCGACGAAGTGCGGAGAGGCGATTCATAATTCAGCCCATCATGTCGTCCGGATCCAAAAACACACAGGTTTGGCCAAGGGAAAGAAAATAATACGACCCCAACACCCGCTCCTTCGTACCGACGACCCTCCTTCGCAGAACCCAGGTGGTAGAGAAGGGGGGGGGGGTCGTCGTCCATACAACCAACACCTGCCACGGGATATTAATGGATGGATTCCCCAACCACCAAGATTATAGTGTTCAGGGCGAGCGGTTGTATATCGAGGGAGGACGGTAGTAAGGATGAGTATTCTCACTCCATCCATACCTCACTTTCCCATTGTTCCTTCTGACAACACAGTTCTTATATATATATATATATATATATATATATATATATATATATATATATATATTTCTTTG
>JAYMFT010201230.1:0-11670 GCA_038088735.1 Panulirus argus
GGGAGTGTGTACTCTCTCTCTCTCTCTCTCTCTCTCTCTCTCTCTCTCTCTCTCTCTCTCTCTCCCCCCACCACCCCAACCGGGGGCATACGCCTGTCCCATCACGGACGGTCGCGCCGCCCGGTCGGCCGGTCAGCGTGACCTGTGCATCGACTTCGTCATCTGTCTGACCTCCAAACACCGGCGCTAAGGTCATTAGCGCCGGTGTTTTATAACTTAAAAGGAGAGAAAAAAAAATCGTTAATCCCTCCTCCTCCCTCCCTCCCAGGATCCGTCATTAAACGCGTCAGTCTTAGGAATTAATTAACGCCGCTCTGCGCCGACACGCGATAATGAGAGCTCAGGAGACTTTCCTCCTCTACGGTGGAAGTCCCGCGTTAATGACAATGTAAATGAGTCTTACGTACCGGACCACTGGGGGCTCCTCTTGCTCTTACAGCACGTGGTCACTCAGGTGTGTGTGTGTGTGTGTGTGTGTGTGTGTGTGTGTGTGTGGGGTCGAGCACGTTGTCAGTCAGGCACGTGGTCAGTCCGGGAAGTGGACTGTTGAGGGGTGTCTACACTACACACATCCCATCACTGCCAGTTGCAACTGCAAATACTCAGGCTGTAGCCTACCTAAACCGTACGTTATATATATAACTATTTGTGACTCGCCATGGGCGCCATGGGAGCTATGAAAAACACATTTTCTTTCATCGGAATTCATGTGAAAGGAGGAGGAGCAGCAGCTTATGCTGCTCGGGGCAAGGGAGAATAATACACTCGAGGGGGGGGGGATAAGGCAGCGTAAAGAATGGGCAGACAAGACCCAGCAGAGTGGAATAACTAGGAGGGAGAAGAAAAACTGGTGGAAGCGGTCGAGCCATTGTCCGTACCAAGGTAAACATGGGGGGAGAAAACTGGTTGGTTTTCAAGTCACAAGTGAAGTTGGTTGTGGCAGAGGACTGTGGGCTTGTGCACAGGCGACAGCTCATGCGGAAAACAAGGGCGAAATCACAAGGGAAGAACGGACAGACAGACAGACAGACAGACAGACAGACAGACATGCGGAAGCCATGGCTGTGGAGGCAACTTGCCAAAGCTGACTGACCAATGGCCTACTGACAAGAGACACGGTCAAAGGAAACTTTGTTCACAGGCTTCCAAGATCACCTTATTTCCAGAGAGGAGCTTCTGGACTTCCAGAGGGGAGCATCTGGACGCCCACTTTTACCCCCGGCAGGCTACGACAAGCCCTTGCTGTTGGCTTATGTATCATGTACGAGAAGAACAAACAACTGAAGGTTATAGTGACAACATTAAACATACAGCTACAAGACATGATGAGGGGGAGGGGAGGGAGGGGGAAGACCTACATCACGAAAAGAGATTTACTAACCAAAAGGAATTCAATGTAAAGAAGGAGAAGAAGTTCTGGAATGGAAAAGTCTGAGTGGGGATAAAAATGCGTCCCTCACCAAGGGGTCGCGTGAGTGACATGGCTGACGATAAGGCGAGAGAGGGAGGGTTGCCACACTCGCCCAACTCCGCACGGCACACGGGAATATAAAGACTGACACAGCTGTCGAACACATCGTGGAAAAAAGACTGCAAAGGAACGGGATGAACACGGCAAGCCACAGAGAGAATACGTGAACAGCGTCCGGACTGGATGTGTGGAGACCAAGGAAAGGCGACCGATTCACTGATTCCGTGGAACTTGTAAAGCATAGGAGTATTGTACGGATGGAATAAACCGAGATATGATACAACGAATGTGAACAGTATACAGAAGTTTAAATATCCCTAAGGTAGCGGAGAATGGTCAAGAATGAGCCTCCGACGTATGTCTAGACCCTCCTCAAAGTATCGCAAATAGGTAACTACTTAACAAGCCAAAGGTCAACATACACAAACATAACACACTCACACGTATTAGATAGTAAAACAGAACATTAACAAGGCCATTTCCGGGTAACAGCTCGTTTTCGTGTGCAACAATACGGTCTCGGGGTCACGTGACGCCCGGGAATCATTACCGACGACGTGTTGCTTTACCATCGCGACGAGGTGCCCTGTGTTGCGCCAACGTCTGTGAAATGATGGCAGAGACACAGCGAGATATCCGATGGAAGACGACCCCAAAACGACCGAAACATTGACGGGTCTTGGAAGTTTGACCCCTTAACAACCAACTACGCGGTTCTTGGGCGTGACGACGTTTTAAGGGTCAGGTCAAAGGTCAGGCCATCACTGTCGTGCTCAACGCTGAAAAGACGAAGACCACAAAATTCATGTCAGAGGTCAAGAAAGGTCGCGCCAGAGCTGAACAGTGGAGGACCTGAGGTCAAATGGGGCAGGGCGTGTGTGCATAAAGGAGGGGTAATATCTCGGGGGTCACCAATCTCACGTTTATGATCTTGCTGTTAGTACCATAAATCAACTCCCTCTGTCTATAATCACGTCATCAATACTTAATCCTTAACTGCTAAATGAGAGAATGAAAGGGTTCTGTGTAGGCTCACTGGGGGATTCCACTAGAGTAAAAATTTTGTTTCAGGGCCGCAGACGCTGGTGAGGCGAATGGAGAATGAGGCGAGAGGCAGAGAGTTAAGCGAAGAGGGATGTCCCCCCTCCACGACACCTGTGCATCGGTTGGTAAGGTTTAAGTTGTGTACAAAGGAAGTTGAAGGCTGAGTGGGTAGGGCGCTGCCAACTATGCCTGGATTCCTAAATGTACACCAGGTATTCCTCGAACGACAACTCTCTCTCCCTGTCTCTCTCCCCCCCTCTCTCTCTCTCAGCAGCTAGCTTGAATAAAGTTACGAGGGAAATAACTAACTTCACGAAGACAAATATGGGATGAAACTGGATCCGCCAGGATAGGGGGGGTTTTATACCCCAGGGCCGCCTCCTAGACCAACTCACTTTCAATCCTCGCAATCTGAACTCTGGAAGTTAGTGTGGAATGAGGTCAGACACGGAGGAAGAGGCAACAACAATTTTCCGATTCCGATAACGGCTGGATCCATCACTGCGTGGAGCCGAATTAATTCAGGAAAATAGTTTGAGAGTCAACGAGGGGAAATTTGTTTGTGGGTGGAAACTCAAGACGCGTCACAGGGGAGGCAAAGTTTTCTTTCGGTAAATAGAGGCCACGAACTCTGATCCTCTCTGAGCTCAGAATAAAACGGACTTTCCCTATTGTTTCGGAGGAAACGGACAGGCGAAGTTCGACGATGAAGACCAAAGTTGTCACCCCCCCCACACACGCCATATTTCTTGTTTACCTTTGGTCAGCAGGATTCACCCTTCGTCTTGGAGGCACCCACCCCAGAAACTCTCTCATGCGTAACTCTCAAGTCTTCACGGTTCTTCCACTTGAGTTGAGTCACCCCTCACAGTCGACCGTTGAACTTCATCTGAGACCTAACGAGCATCTTGCTGGTGCCAGAGGACAACTACAGAATGGTCCAGGTCGGTGAATTTGGCCTCAGAGGCCTGAGAGAAACTATAGCCCCTTGCGGTGCACAGGAATCCCGATCGGTGGGCGAGGTCGCCAAGGTTCTGGGAGCACTGAAGAATGTGTGTAAAGAGAGGTCGTTGTCTGGGAGGATGAAAATGGATATGTCTGAAGGTGTAGTGGTCTCAACAATGTTATATGGGTGCGAGGCATAGCCTGTTGATGAGGATGTTCGAACGAGTGTTGAAGGATTAGGAATGAAATGTCTGAGGACAATACGTGGTGTAAAAGTGAAGCGGTTTGATCAAGCATGCAATAAAAGAGTAAGAGAGAGGTTTGGTAATAATAATAATAAAAAAAAAGTGCGGTTAAGAGAGCTGAAGAGGGTGTGCTAAAATGGTTTGGACGTAAGGAGGGATTGAGTGAGGAGAGGCTGACAAAGAGTATATATGTGTCAGAAGCGGAAGGACCAGGGAGAAGGGGTAGTCCACATTGGAGATGGAAGGATGGAAAACAAAAAAATCAAGTGACCGGGGCCGAATGTGCAGGAGGGTGAAAGACATGCATGGGATAGAGTGAACTAGAATGATATGGTATACAGGGGTCGACATGCTGTCAATGGACTGAACCACGGCATGTGAAGGGACTGTGGGGTCTGGTTGTGGGGAGGGAGCTGTGATTCAGGTGCATTTCACATGACAGCTGGAGAATGGACGTGAGTGAATACGGCCTTTCTTCGTCAGTTCCTGGCGCTACCTCGCGAACGCGGTAAACGGCAATCAAGTATAGACAAGAAAAAATATAGATAGATAAACAGACAGATAAATAGATAGAGAGAGGGAGAGATAGAGGCAAACACAAAGAGTTGAGAGAGAGAGAGAGAGAGAGAGAGAGAGGGGGGGGGTGCCCACCATGGAAAAACAAACTCCAGAGAACCAATAAACTAGACACGAGATGAAACACAAGACTAATCATCCTCCTGGGGAAACACGGGACTAATCAAACACATCGCAACACAAAAGCAATTAAGCGCAACCAGCAGCAAACAGATGAAGCAAGCAACGCAACTACGCACATAAAATAAAATACCAAAAAAGCCAACGACCAGACGAAACACACTGCCACACTGCTAACAGTAAAATCCTCCGGACGAAAAACGAAAGCCAAAGATCAATTGCAAAACTGGAAATCAATAAGGTAATAGGGCGAAAGTGAAAGGCTGGCAGACACGTGAGGCTATGCACACACACACACACACACACACACACACACACACGATGACCGATAAAACGGAGCTGGGAGAGGAGGAGACGATGAGCGTGGGGAGGGATGGGTGAGTGAGGCGGCCACGCCCTCCCCAGGAGCATCACGCTCTAAACTTCTCCACAACTATGTCATACCCCACAACACCCCCCCACCCCTCCGCCCCCAAGTCGACCAGGGGAGGGGGGAGGGTCCTACCCCAGAGACCAGGGAGGAAGGGAGGGAGGGAGGAAGCCACAGTCCATCGTAGGAGGGGACACACACCACACCTCCATGGGAGGGGACAACCCGAAGTCCTCCATGGGATGGACCATCCCAGCACATGGGAAAGTGAACATCCTGATCCACCATGGGAGGGGAAAACAATCCACCACGGGACTAGACACCATAGTCCACCATGGGGGGGGACATTACACTCACTATGGGGGGGAACACAACAGTCACCATGGAAAGGGTCACTTTACTAGTGACTGGGTCACTGGCCAGACTTTGGTCAATACAAGAGGGTCCTGACGCGGTCCAGTGCCATCCTTTCATCCCTCCGTCCCACACAATCCTTCATCCTTCTCTCTCTCTTCCCTTTCCTTTCGAAAAAAAAAAAAACTGCAAAACAACATAATGAAACGTTCCTGTACCTCGGATAATCATGGAAAATGTCTCATAATGCTTCCCCTGGCCGACAGACAACCGGATAAACACGAAACGAATCATAACACGATATTCCTATCACGTAATCAGTAATCACAAGCTTGAATTACCACAAAAAAAAAGACATATTTCAACGCAGGATTCGTACTGAGCATGAACGACAGTCCTTATTGCTGATGTGTTAGAGCAAATATATTTCCGTTTCCTACGTCCCTTTCTCTCCCTCCCACATCAGGTTGGGAGAGGAGGGAGTTTTGTTGCCCCCCCCCCCCACCCCACTCAACCTCCCCCCTCCCCACGCACATTGCTTGGCTCTATATTTCCCCGAACTTTACGTCCTGGTCCCTTCATCATTCTCTCCCCTCCCTCTCTCTCCCTTCCTCTCTCTCTCTCTCTCTCTCTCTGCCGCTCTCCCATCACACCTCTCCCTTGCCTGCGCGCCGCCGCCAGCCGCGTGGGTGGGTTCGCTCCCCCGCTCGGTTTAGCAGCAACCTACCCTAATTGCGGCCCCTAACAATATCATGGCCACGACCCACCAGGATCGATGAGGTTCCCCACTACACCGCCGCCGTGTTTCCAGCCGTGTCCTCCCCTCTCGATAATTAATCCTTTCTTTTCGCCTGGCGATGATGACGTTATCTTCCAACGCGAGGACGTTGAAAGACACAGCCTCTACCTCCCTCCTAAAAACCCGCTCACTGGACTCACCCACCACCAAACAACTGTCAGTACTGAGAATCCTTCACGTGCAAGGGAACAACTCAATCCTACCACGCAGGTGCAAGGATTCCTACACTCCTACCGGGACGAGTCTAGAGCACACTGCCATCCTCCAAGGCACCGAACACATCCGCAGGATCCCTATTCTGGGATATCAGACGTGCCACTCGATCCTATCCATATCGCTGGATTATCCATGGTATCCTTCTCCTCCTCAGCCGCCGAGAATATCCTACGAGTCCTGTCGACCCCGCTGGAGCCCTTCCTTCCTTCAGGACTTTGTCTTAAACCTTTGATCACGAAACCATAAAACCCTCCTCGCTCCGTCCTGCTGGAGAGAGAGAGAGAGAGAGAGAGAGAGAGAGAGAGAGAGAGAGAGAGAGAGAGAGAGAGAAGGGGCGGGAGTCTATCGACTACCCGGGGCGACTGATCACAGCGGCCTGGATTCCTCCCGTCTCGCCGTCGTCTGACGACAAGAGGGGACAAGACGACGACGACGAGGGAGGGGGGGGGGGGAGACGACCCACTTCCTCCACGACTTCCCGTCTGAGGGGGAGCGGGGACGACATCTCAGCACGAGGAGGAGGGGAGAGGGGGGAGACCCACTCCCGCCACGACCAGCGGCACTTACTAAACGACTACACGACTCAGACGACACGGTCCATCGGGCGCAACAGGTCAGGACGACTAAATCCTTGACCGCTGGACGACCCCAAACCACAACAACTCAGCCAGGACGGACCCCCGGACCACTCCGCTCTATCGTCACGGACCATCAGGTCTCGTGTCGTCTGACCTTCCTTCCCATTTACTCTGACCCTGTATGTGACAGGGTATATGGCTACGTGACCTTTGACACAAGCCTCGTCATGTGACGTCTGACCTGTGACACACGTTACTTCATACCCAGCTAACCCGTTCTTGAAAACAAGCGGACCTACTGGTCCGTGGTCCGTGCGGCAAGTGGACCTACTGCTCCGTGGTTCGTGCGACAAGTGGACCTACTGGTCCGTGCGGCAAGTGGACCTACTGGTCCGTGGTTCGTGCGACAAGTGGACCTACTGGTCCGTGGTTCGTGCGACAAGTGGACCTACTGGTCCGTGGTTCGTGCGAGACGCCGTGGGAAGTGGAATATTTCGTGCGTCATGTGACCTGGATAGTAGTCTGGCTGGACGTGTATTATTGAAGTAAACAATGTCGGGCAACATGTCTAAGGCCGAAGCCAAAGACTTGGTTCTGACACTTCCAACTTTGGTTATATACCACTAAACCCTTATAAGGTCTGCTCCATACCACTAACTTATAAAAAGGAAACATTAGGTATTAAAGTCTTGCGAGCGAGAGGTTTGCCTCTACACTGTAGACTGCCTTAACTATACTCCCCACTGGTGACCACCCCCGGACGTATACTAGTGAAAGGTTTACTCCCAAAACACTGACGGGAAAGGGACCAAAATGCTCCACCTAGCGTCTACCTGCTGAGGGACCCCTCGCCCTGGCTTCACAGGGGTGTCTTATACAACCTCACGTTGTTTCACACATTCTTCCTGTACGTATGTTGGTATCATCCATGACGCAGTAACTGACCAGAGAGAGGAATAACACACTTATCCCCCCCCCCCACCTCACACACACACGGTACCAGACGGTACCCACATCAATAATTCGTCGCCTGGATCTGAGGGGGGGTCAAGTTACTTTTAAGAGAGAATGGTGGTCACCGGCCTGACCAATAATGTAATTCTTCGAGTAGAGTTGGCGTGCTTAGTGTTCAGTGGCTGGCCAATACACAGGGCGTTAATTATTCAAGCGGCCCACCTGGCAAATCGATGCGGCAAGCCCACGAGCTCCGTCTCGCCAGCCACCGGCTCACCACACACACATACACCTCTGCTCACTAACCTGAGGATGCAACCCAGCAACTCTGATCTTTAAGATTGTGTCCGAGAAACGTTAAGGCAAAACACGAGACTAAATAGTACGCCTCTGCTCTCACGTATCTGGGGCTATACTGTCACATCCTCCGGGGGGGGATAGATCCCAGGCTCTGCTCTCATATGTCTGGGTCTCTGCTTTGACATTCTTTGGGGGGGGGGGGAAGACGCCCAGCCTCAACTCACACGTCTAGGGGTACACTGTGACTCACTCTCTGGGGAACAATCTCAGCCTCTGTTCTGATGTGTCTGCGGCTACATTACATTCTCTGGGGAAGGTCCCAGCAACTGCTGTCACGTGTCTGATGCTACATCATGACATTCTCTGGGGATAGGGGAGAAAGGAAACGAGCCATGTAGCCCCCGGTGTTTAACAAGAAGGTGACCACGAGAGGCGGAGGCGTGGGGTGGGGTGGGGTGGGGGGGGGATACAACAAAATCTCTCCTCCTGTATTACTGCTTTCTAAAAGGCAGGAACAGGAGGAGCAAAGCTCAGATCTCGTCAAAGGTTAAACCGGCGAAGCTTCCTCGCAAAGGAGCGGAAGGACTGTGTATACATACACACAAATCTACCAGCACCGTGGCGGCGCCTCCAGTACTCAAGAGACCTTCCGTGGCGTAGCTGTCAGTGGTCAGCGTTGGCGTGTCGTTGGTTCAAGGCATCAGACGACCTTTACCAATGACCCAATGACGTGAGAGAGAGAGAACCCTCGAAGGTCCAAGCTGACGACACACAAGGAACGCAGAAGCCGTTTTCCTTTTTTTCCTAAATGGTTTTTATCCAACGTTTTCTTTTTTACCGAGGATCACCTGTGGGTCACCAAGGGTCAGTGGATGGCATGGCTTGGGCGCTGGAGAGCGAAGGGTCTTAAGAAGACAGGGGTCGTGTTGAGAGGGGCCATGGGAAGAATAGGATGGTGGGAGGGAAAAAGGAAGGTTCACTGTAGAGAAGGGGGGACGTCATTGGAAAGGGGACTGTGGGATGGAAGGTGTGGGTGGAGGGGAGGGGAGAGGACGGGTGTGAGGGGAGCGTCCTGGGGTGAAGGCGAGGGGAGAGGGCGCTGCGAGTGGGAGTGTGGGACGCACCCCCAGGCGGAGGAGGGAGGCCGGGGACTCGGAGACAGTGGATGGGGACCGGCGGCGGTGCCTAGCCTCACCCGCACCTCTCTGTCATCACTAACCTCCTCCTCCTTCCTCCTCCTTCTTCTGTCTCTCTCTGTCTTTGACACACACTGACAGACCTGCCTGACGCGCACGCTATACCGTCGCTTCTCCAGCTGCTCCCGTCCGTCCCTCCGTCCCTCTGCCTTCAACCCACCCAGACAGACAGATGGCCTCGCATCCCAGCGCCGGGACGCTACAGATGGCTTTCCAGTACATTTACACACAAATCTCCTGCATTTACATATATATTTACGTATAAATTCAAGTATTTCATGCGGCGTTTACAGCTGCAGGCACTGTTCGACACATTCACATGGGCATTTACATTCAAATCACCCCATACACCAGCGTGTGGGGTGTGTGGGGTGTGGGGGGGCGACTTGTGCAGGTAGTGTGGGCGGCGGGGGGCGGCCAGTCAGGAGCCTCGGGGTGGGGTGTGGGGAGGCGCGTGCAGGAGCAGCCCTCAAACAAAGGTGTTGACAGGTTCTAACGCCGGTCCACTTTCTGCCAGGCTGCCTTACGAGCAATCAATATGCTGTCATTCATACCAGTTATTCCCTCCCTCCTTCCCTCCCTGCCTCCCTCCCTCCCTCCTCTTCCCTCCTTCCTTTCTCCATCATATCTTGCCACCCTTCCCCCCCACCCCCTCTCCCTCCCCTGCCACACGCATCAACAATAACAACCGGCCACAACAACCAGATGTCCTTTCCTTGTGGTCCGGCAACTCACTATCTGCCCTGACGATATATACTCTGCCTTTCTCGTCCTCCTCATGGGTCCTGCCTGACCCAGCAGGGTCCTTCCTAGCCCAACCGGGTTCTGTCTGGCCCAGCCGGGTCCTGCCTAGCCTAACTGGGGTCCTGTCTGGCCCAGCCGGGTCCTGTCTGGCCCAGTCGGGTCACGTCTGGCCCAGCCGGGTCCTGTCTGGCCCAGACGGACTCTGTCGAGTCCAGACGGGTCCAGGGTGGCCCACATCTCTCAGGCGGAGAACGAAAGACGCCTCGGGTGTTTAGAGGGAGGACAAAGGAGAGAAAACGAAAAGAGGGGGGGTAAGGCACGAGCACCGAGCAAAAGGAAGGGGGATGGGAGATACAGGAAAAGAAAATGGGAAAACTTCAACATGGAGGCACAGGAGAAGAAGGGAGAATAATAGCAACAAGTGAAGTGAATCGGGAAGGCAGCCAAAAATTACATGTAGATGAAAGACAAGAAGAGTGTTTCATGGAACACTTGTGCCGCCTGAGGTCTCCGCTGACAGTGAGACAGGATCAGCTCCAAACAATTTTGGAACGTTCTCCACGTTACTTTACGAAGCGGGTTATGGGTACAGCTTCAACCTCCGGCGAGGAGCATTACTCAGACGAGCCACGAGTTACGGGTCTTATCAATAATTTTTCCTCAGACTCTGGGAACCAACAGTGTAACGAATCACTGGTACGTGATTTACAGTGACGGAGTTACGACCAAGGATATATGTTATACGTTATACGTCCCCACAACGGACGGACGCATGACGGACAGAGCGAGCCCCAAAGCGTCTGGCAAGTTGCGCAGGCGACGAGGGAGAGTGTTTCAGTGGATACGGCCATTACTCAACACGGTGAGTGACAGAAGTCCTGGAGGAAATGAAACGCGGTACGAGAACAACACGTTGTACATCGCAGGGCATGAAAGAGAAAGAATGAAAAAAAGAAAAGAGGAATAAAGATACTGAGATAACGAGTAATACCGCTGGGCAGATGGAGAGGCGAGATACGAGGAACGGAGCGGAAATTACAGCAAGACGTCCTTATCTGACTGCTTAATGTCACTACATGAAGAGCAAGTGGGCGGGCGCATGAGAGGGAGGGAGGGAAGGAGGGGGGGGGGGGAATAGCCCAGGGTCAGGACCGGGAGTGGCACTGGGCTGGGTGAGGACTGCCATGGCTGGTGGCACGTGAGTAGATAGACAGAGTGACAAATGAATGTACAAAAACACTAATGACCTCCGTAAACAAGTGTAGCGGTAACTGGATTTTAAAAACGTCATTTGTCTAAGCATAAAGAGACGAAGCATTGCATAAATAATGCGATGAACAAATGAGTACACGAACGAGTAACCTCGTGAGTAGATGAACAAGCCTGTTGCGTCAAGTACAGAGCACGAGAACATGAGTAAGCCGATGCGTACGTGAATAAACGGACTGGATAACGAGCGAACATACTGAGAGCCTGGAAGATGGGAGCGTAAAACATCCACTAAAGAAGGAAGGGACGAAGAGGAAGTAAGATTTCAAGCAAATAAGGAAGTAATCAAGCAAATAAGAAAGTATCAGATGAGCAGGTAGCGAGGCTTATTGAGGGAGCAATATCCCTCATCGGCCCTCCCGATGAGAACATCTTCCTGGGAGCCCCAGATATTAATCTGAGAACCCCGGGTGGATGAAAGAGAGAGAGAGAGAGAGAGAGAGAGAGAGAGAGAGAGAGAGAGAGAGAGAGAGAGAGAGAGAGAGAGAG
>JAYMFT010201241.1:0-11669 GCA_038088735.1 Panulirus argus
GCACGTTTTCTTTGTTTAGGGCCAATGACGTAGCATACAGGCTCCACCCACATGCGTATGGGTTGACTTGGTATATACAGGCTTAGGGGTGAAAAACTATTTGTAGAGATTGAGTTTCAGAAGTGGAATTCCTTTTAAGACATACAATCCTGTAATTTCAGAATCATTCGATGCTGTATCGTCTGCGCAGTACGGCAACGGATGGCTGCTGAGGACCCCAGACCAGGTCATTACCGGCCAAATGGCCGTTATAAACATGAACTCCAATGACGTCACGGTGACGCCCGGAGTTAAGATCCAGGGGGTCGACCTCTTGCGTCTTAAGCAATCTTGCATTTCCATTGACGAACCACAGGTCATAGATATCCCTCTGCAGTTTGGTGAGTGAATACGTACAAATGACTTTACATAATCTGTTTGAAGTCCATTAACGTTCTGCAGTTGTTCAGTCTGTGGTTGCTACGAAGCAAGTAGGTGTAATACATACAGCAAATGCATGAAAGAACTGTACAAGTAATGATTTAATCTGCAGCCGAAGTGGTGTCGCTAGCTGAGGTGTACGTGGCGGGCCTGGTTCAAGGTTGGGACCTGTCTGAAGAAGGTATCCTCCAGAACTCGTCCTCATCCGTCGTCTTCACCTCCAACAAGGTCTTCCTCTCCCCCGTCTATATCCTCGGGGACTTGAGGTCCTCCGGGGGCATCAGTGGCCTCGATCTCTCCTCCCTGTGCGAACGTCTCTCTCTGGATAAGCTGGAAATTCAAGGTGAGAGAGAGAGAAAGGCTCGGTGTTCGTGGTAATGTTCTGAGATCTATGCATGGGTCGAGGATGTGAATTAGCGAGGTCAAGAGTCCGTACGCACCTGAGCCGCCCCAAGGAACTGGGAGTAATGATAGGGATAGGGAAATACCCTCAGGCTGCTCTCCTTGAGATAGAGAGAAAAGTGTAATCCAATTGTTGGCAACTGTTATTGCAATTGGTTAAGTACTGGTCAAAAACAGTCGCTGGCTGAAGGCATGGTTAACCGGACGAAGAGACGAGCAAAAGACTTACTAATGTTTCCTTGGAGAACAGAGAGATGCATCCTACCTTCTGATATCCATGCAGATACTTAAAACCCATAAAGCGCTTACCTACCAAAGTTTAAGAACAATCCACCAGGTACCATACTATGGCGCACAATTGAGACGGTAATACAAATAGTGCTTTTACAACGTGTACCATCAATAGGCACAACCACGAACAAAATAGTTTTTACACGCCCTTAACTCGGACTTAACGAAGCGAGGCTTCGAACAGCTCGAGCTTGGCTTGTCCTCCGGCTCCTTTGTAGTCCTGTGAGGTTCACATTCACTCGTAAAGTTGAAATGAACTTCGTAAACCTCCAATGTTTATGTACTGTCGGCAGATCTCCCTCTATGTAGCTATCAACAGAGCAAGGACCTGTAATTCCGTACTTGCACTGAATATGAGCAACCTTGTGCTTCACTGAGCGTTTGTACTGTTTCGACTCGAGTTCTGGTCGCACCCTCTATATCACAGGCCCGTGATATTCAATGCTTAAGCAATTTCTGAAGGTTGCTGCAAAATGCATATTCGTATTAAGGGAAGAAAGAGTCTCTTGGAATATGAAGCTTTCATTCCCCCGTTCCCAGAGTGTATACGACACCAGTTCCGAGTAAGAGTAGAATTTTCCCATTAACATGTTAACTCCTCGTAGCGTCTTTTCCCCGTAGTCTGACGAAATGAGATTTTTAATCTAGTTGACAGACGGGCGCTGATGTGAGGGAAGGAATGAGGTGATTTGACGTTGGCGTGAAGTACCAGCAACTTATTCAAGGAATGGACCTAAGTTCCCTCACTTGTGATTCGCGAGTTTGTTGTGTGTCAACGAGGTCAGGCTTGCGAGATAAACTTAGTGTAAACTTGTGTAAGTTGGTTCTGATTACGCTCTGAATACTGAAACGCACCGTCAAGAGTGATTACTGTACTTGAAACTAAATAATCTGTATTTTCGCATGGGAATATGACACTCCAGCTGAGGACTCTATACCTCAGAAGTAATGCTAGAATACTGCTCTCGGATCATCGTCCTGAATCACCACATCTTGAATGGGTGCCGGAGTTGCAGAGGGCCAGAGCGACGTGTTCTGAATCAGGGACGCACACGCCTCCCTTCCCTCCCCGCAACGTCAAGGGAGAGATGGGTAACGTCCGCTCTGTCTTTCGACCCTTGGCGAAAACAAATTGCCTTTCTCAAGAGTTTTGTCGTATTTATGCACTGCTGCACGTCCCATAGCTGTTCAGAGTACTATGTACTATTTCTCATTTCGATAAGCGAACGCAAAGTATGTTGTGAAATGGCGGCAAAAATACGTATATCTGAAGACGTAATTTTCAATTATCCTTTTCCGTTCATAAAGTATACGAAAAAACCCTGGTATTAAAAGCTATAACTATTTTTATCTATAACGAGAAAACTGCTTCTCATGGGTTCCCTTGTAAAAGTACAATAAACGCCTTAACCAAGTGCCATTCTGTGGTAATGAAAATACCTGACTTCGTAAGCCACCATTTGGCAGGTAATTTTCTGTCACCATTATCTATCGCCAACTAAAAGATATAACTGGTGGTTACATGATACAAGGCTCTGAAACTAGTCTAATAACTTGACTGGTATAACTTCAGCGGGAACAGTTACACGCAGTAGCGTACGTGATGTCTTGTCAGGTCCTTGACAGTAGTCCACTTAACTGTCAAGTCCACAGAGACCCACCCGTCACTTCCTTGCGTAGCGTTGACACAATAACCCACTTGTCATCTCGCACGTCATAAATGACCCACTCACCACTCCTTTTCACAACACAATAACCCACCTCTCATGTCATGACACTGATCCCAACGACCAATTTTCAGTAGAAACTGCAAGACATAACCCACTTAGCGCAGCACTTGAGAGAGGAGAAGAGATAATTCAAACCATATGACGGGGTGTAGTGAAAACCTGACCCAGGTGGGTACCTTCCTGACGGGTAAACATGTTAAGCTAACACCCCTGGCAACCTCCTGCAGGTACAGCGAGGTTCGCAAGTACCGCCAACGCTGAGGTGGTCCTCTTGGGACCACATCGGATCACAAGCGAGTCGGTGGGAGACTACTGGACGATAGACAGAGATATGTTACTGCCGCAGCCGATGGCGCTGGAGGAGGTGGTGACCCAACACCCTCAGGCAGTTACTGTGAGTCCTTTAAACGTTACTTGACTTTTGACCTTGGTTTGTCTTCCTTTGAATTTACCCTAAATAAAAATGACTCGAAATTTCCTCTCTCAGGTCAACGACGTCGACCTGACTGAGCTGAGTACCCGGGTACTTCGTCAGACCTGCAGTACTTCACAGGTCCTGCCTGGCAATTTCCACTTCGGGTTCCTGACGGCGCATTCTTTGTTCGCTGATGAAGTCCTGGTAGGTTTTCCTAAGTATTAAATATTCTGTAAATTCTCGGACGACAAATTGCATACGTTTTCCTTTTTTGGTGCATTTGAGCATGAAATTATTATCCCTCAAACCCTCGCATCCTTATGTAATGGAAACGTGCCGTTTATACTTGACAGAACCAGTCCAAATGAGACTTTGAGTTGGGAGCTTCCAGAGGTTTTAGAAATACATGAAATGGTCGGATTTTGGCGTAAAATTAGATTAGCTTTTAGAGATTGGGGAGATGAAGTTGTATATTGCATGCAATATTCATGAATATGGACGCCCCAGCATTGACAGAGGAGGGTGTGATAGACGGGTGGTTTAGCGGAGGCGAGCAATCGGGTAACGTTTTGACAGAGCCTTCAGCTGACGAGAGGAATAGCCTGTTAATAGCTCACAGGGGTAGGGGAAGGGGCGAGCAGAGTCGCTGTAGTTATAGATGGGAGAGGAAAAGAGCGTTGACGATGGAGGATATTGATGCGTCTCTTTTTGATAAAGTGAACAGGGGAGTACGGAGAAGGCTTTTGGACTTCAGAATCGTATATTGTGGTCCACAGAGTGTGTGAGGTGATGGAGATGAGGGGAGGGAGGAATGAGACCGGACAAACCTGCTTTCGGGATTTGCAAAACAAATTCTAATTACAAGTGTGTAGTATTCAGGAACGAATATAGTGTAAGGAAATGAACTCCCAGCGTATAGAAAACTGTCCAGAAGAGTTATTTCTGTTAAGTCATTTTTGTTATGTAGCAACTCGAAAGCTAACTCGTCTTGCCTCAGTGATGGTAGGAGCTCTGAACCGCCTTTACGAATTGTGATCCATCTTGCAAATTTTACTTTTCTAGGCTTAAATTCTTACCTGACCATGTTTAATTGACCTAAAAGATAATTCTGAAGAAAATTGTCGAATACTTTTAGAAGTCTTAGTTTTAGGAACAAAATGAAATGATAGTTCTGAATACCACTATAACCTCGTGTGCTCTCGCTGACCAGGTCTTCCTCCCACAGACAAACACCCTCAACGGCCGTCCTCTGAGTGACCTCCAGAGTATTTTCACCATCGCTGGGAATCAGGTCATCACCGGTCACTGGAATATTGATTCCGTACATGTGCTTGGTGAGTGAAGACACAAATATCCTACATTTTACGTAGAACTTCTATCTTTTAGTGTGGTACCGAATAGCGTCGCAGGAAGACATGACAGTGGGTAGCGTTTGTGAACCATCCCGAGCAAGGCGTCCCTCCCCTGAAGAATCCTAGGGGACGGTAATGACTTCAGTCGTTGCGGCAAATGTTTTGTCATTTGCGATCCTGGGCTAACGCGTGTTCTCAGGCGGGTCTGTGCACGTGCACTCGGTGGGCTCTTGTTCGTGTGTGCACGCGTTTTAGGCTCGTGTCTGTGAATGTATATCCCTGCTGATCCTGCAGTCTTTAGTCTGTGTGCAAACGCTATGTGGACTCCCAAGTCTTGTTGTATACCACGTTCGTTGTGTGGTGTCCAGCCTGACTTCGATATTTTTTTTTTTCTTTAAGCTAATAACTGGTTTCCTTCAACCCATAGGTGACCTGGTGACATCGGACCTGGTCAACGGACTGCGGATGACCGAGTTCTGCCAGCTCGGGAGACCCTGCGTCGTCCACGCCACGAAGACCTTCAGCGAAGACGTCATCGTCAGTGGCGACCTCCATGTGCAAGATGGCAGGTGAGAGTATTCGCCCACCTTAAGGTGATTACTCAAATTACTTTATAATTACATTCAAGGGTTTTCTGGTTTATCGTCTGGACATTGGGTGGTTTAACTCTGGTCTGTTAAAAACCTTCGATAAAAAGGTTTTCCATTCGAGTCTTAGATCCATTAAGGCGTAATACGAATGTCTCTTCTTTAACACGTCCTTTCTACCCCAGGACTGTCCAGGGGGTCGATGTGTCTGAGGCCTTCAGGTTGGCTGTGTCTAGGTCCTCCTGTGGCGACATCCCAGGCCTCACCACCTTCACCAGGACGCTCACGCTGCCTCACCTACTGTGAGTCTAGCACAAGGAAATGAGTTATCGAAGGTCTTTAGGTTAACGTGTTACAAGGAAGACCACTGATGGATCCTTAGAAGTAAACCTGCTCCGTGCATGGTTTTGACCAAGTCTTCGATGCACGAGAATAAAAACAAATCTTTCAAAATATACATTTACATAGAAGTACTGATTCGTCAGCTTAGTAAACTATCTTCTAAAATTGTGGGAAGTGAAATTTTCTTTGCATTAATGCAAGTCTGTCCTTGCAGGGCATATGGCGACGTCGATGGCGTACCCGTGTCGTCTGACCTGCTGTTGACCCGGAATGGGAAGCAGGTTATGACGGGTCAACTGACCATCACAGTCTCACAAGGTGGTTCCTAATCAATCAATTGTACCTCTCGTTGGTGTATATATGAGATTTATGAATAATTTGGAATGCCTTTAGCAAAAGATCGAGTCTTTCATTCAACTTGTTCAGAATTAATTCTGTTATTTTGCCGATTCTTTAGGTGTGATCCAACTGATCCCAGATCATTTCCTCCTGCAGGAGTTGGAATGCTGAGCGAGACTGTGGCTGCCCAGGACGGCCTGTTCAACGGCTTCAACCTCACGGAGCTTCAGGAAGGAGCGGTGGGTGACTAGGAACTGGGTGGGGTAGGCCAGCCAAGCCAAGGGCTGGATGCGTCCCAGAGGCGATTGTGGGAACTGGCATCGCTTTGGTTTACTTTTTAAGAGCAGAAGTTTAATTAATTGAGCTTTCTGATGCCACACAGCCCAATTCCCTCCCGCCAAATTACTCATGACGTTAGTATTTAGCTCAAACTCCTGCGTTGTAGAATGAACCCACGTTTGGGATGGCTAAAGAAAAAAAAAATCCGCTCAGTGATTAACACAAAATAGGAATTTTGTGAAATCTTTCATCACAATGGTCACTGACGAAATTGTGTGCAGGATTCTCCGTTTTTTTTTTTTTTTTCTTTTTACACTCTAAAACACTTCATTTAGATCAGGCATAAGACTTTCCCTCGGACCATTTGACTAAACAAGCTGATGAAGTGGGACTTAATCATGCTTTTAGGTCTTTAGTGCTAATGTAGCTCGGTGTACACAAGGCTCGTATAGATAATAGTCTCGCTTCTATTACCATTATGAAGGTAGATCTCACAGCTATAAACAACTGGGTTGTCTACTGTGCTATATCTGTTGATTTTTCATCTAGATCTGTTGAACTTTGCCTACCATCCGATGTGATCTTTCGCAGAAGCTCAATCCCGAAAATCTCTCCTCAGTTCCAACTAGGACTGGCCAACACAGTAGCGGCGCCAGTGACCTTCCTGCATTTGGTGATCTTCAAGAACCTGAGTTACGGGATTCAGGTCTCCTCTGTGGGCGACTCGAACCTGAGACTGTTGAACCTGGAGGAAGACGAGCGGACCTTCCAGCACCTGGAGGGGCTGTCCCGTGTGTCCCACTGGGCAGTAACAGGTTGGTGAAGACCAGTGGTTTTCCAGGACCTCAAGTTTTCCTTAAAAATGCGCATTTGGTTGGATTTCACTCGTATCGAGTGAAAGAAAATGATTAAAGTAGCTGTGTGGGGTTTAGGATAGAAGCCATCGTAGCATACCACCACCGTGGGTAGTGTAAGATTAGTATAGACATGAACCAGCCTTTCAGAAGCAACAGTAAATTCTAGCAAATCTCCCTGACTGGTCATGGAACAAATATGTTGGAATCTATATCGATAAACCTGTACCGTAAATCTGCCTTTTTAACTTGCTTAATGAAATCAATCTGGGGATCGTATCTAGTGACTTCAATACCCGTATCAGTGCTACAGTCAAATCAGAATCTCGACGAAATAATTGCTGGAAATACTTTCCAAAAAACTGTAATCCATTTGAGACATTAGTGCCAGGGGTTTATACATCTCGCTGCACAACTTCACATGTCGACTGTACTGATATTGGCTGTTGGCCAACTTTAATAACACAACCTCCAGTGTTATTAGTGCCTCTGATAAATCGATATTTCATTCCAAACAAATTAATTACATCTGTGGTCTAACTGCACTGTATCAACCCAGATATTCCCAAAGTTTTATGAGCTTTAAGGGAAATTTAAGTATTGAAATCTAGAACCCATTCCGTCGCCGAATTTGTCTCGTTCTTTTAGATATCAATGTATATATACAGATGTTTTATACCTGTCGTTGAGGGAAAATTCTTTGCTGTAAAAGCTTATATTGTGTCTGCTGGATAATTGGTTGGCTGGGTATTTGGGCTCCAGGTCCTAACAACTGCTAGGGTCGTTATAGTGGACGACCTTCGTCAGATGTTAAAACATTATTCGAAAAGACCATTCGCGCTCTCGTTTTACTAGAGGTCTCTATTGTCGCTCTAGATTACTTTTGGCCCCTAAAACTCCTTCCTCCAGTCTGAATCTGAAGCCTTCCTTCAGGTCGTGTGCAACGAGTGAAAAGGGACCGCAGGCATCCTTGTTGGGAATATGAGAGTGGGAAACGTCTTTCCTCTTCCCCAACCGGGATCTTTCGTACTTTACGTTAAACACAATCTATAGCGTCCCTTCAGTTTTCATGGTTATGATAAATTAGTTACATTCCATCTCGTACTTACCTCATGACAGAGCAAGTCCGCGAGTTCTGGGGCTGGCGTAGCGTGCAGGAGTTTGGAGACACGCCAGAGAGAATAATTCCCCTTCGCTTGGACTGGAGGGAGGCTGGCACAGGTGGCGCCCTGCCCCTGGCCTCGCCCTACCTGGCAGTCATCACCAGGTTGGGCGATAGCAAGATCTTCCTCTACAGCAACACGACCAGACAGTACCTTCATTCTGGTACGTAGGTTCCTGCGAAGAGTAAAAGAATTCATAAACATTACAGAATCAGTCTAAACGTAGGTTTGAATGTATCTAAAGGTCATACAGAAAAGTGATTCGTGGCTTTCTCTCGTAGATTTATAAGAGATAGAGTAGCTATGAAATACTAGCCTTTTAAAAATACACCCTTTATTCAAGGTATTTTATTTATATCTTATGGGTCAAAACTCAGAAGTTAAGTAGACAGGAGATATGTGATGTTCTAAAGAAAGTTTTGAGAGACTGAATCCTGGGGTATGTGTGTACTTAACGTCTGACGCCTTTTCTCAGGTGTGGTGCTGCCGGGCAACTGCACCAGGTCAGTGGTGGGCTACAGGTCCCACGATTTGACTTTCCTGGTCACAGGTCACGCCTGTTACAGCAGCTACACCGACTACTACGGCCCCTCCCAGCCCACCACCCAGGTACTGGACACCTCTCTCTTACCACAGTAATCTGGTTTACAAACAAATGATCCTGATTAATCAGTTGTATCTTCCTATTCTTAATTATTCTAATTTTCAACATGGTCACGATTTAGACGAACTTTTCCCTCATTCCGTGCCAGCGCCTTTGAAAAGAATCGAGTGGATGATATTTCGGCAGGAGGCGACGGGTTTCATGTCGAAAATGTTGATTTATGCAGCGACATTTGACCTGCTCGTAACGCCACATTTAAAATAAAAAAAAGGAAATCGAACTTTAAATTACCCTTATAACTCTGAGCACGATGCACCCTCGTCTTCTTACTATGTTGTCTCCATCTATGTAGAGTATAAATATAGGTCATTGTCCTCCGGCATCAGGTCTTGTTACTTGTCCTTCCCATGTACTGTCTGTCCTCCAGCAGACAACCTCGTCACAGACCATCAGGTCTTCTTTTATCTGTCCTTCCCATGTACTGTCCCCCAGCAGATAACCTCAATGACAATCTGGTTTTTTATGTCCTTCCCATGTACAGTCCTCCTGCAGATAACATCGTCATAGACCATCAGGTCTTGTTATCTGCCCTGCCCATTTACTGTCCTCCAACAGATGAGACACCAGGTCTTCTTGTATCTGTCCCTCCCATTTACACTCACTGTACGGTTTAGTCTGTAAGAGGTCTCGTCTACTTGGCAGAGTGTCGTCGAAGAGGCTGTCAAGGTGTACTCTCTCAGCTCGGAGGGCCAGGTCGTCGCTGTGTCTTCAGTGCCAGCACCAGGAGCTGCCGACATACAGGTACGTCCGACTCCCACACCAAAGTAGCTTCTGGCTCGCAAATTCATACCTACAGGAACGATCGCCTCTTAATATATAGCAATCGGTTTAAAACCGATTGCAAGGAAATATGGAAGTTAATATTTCGGGTAACAATGAATCTAGCTTTTGTTTGAACTCAGAGTAGAATTGATCTTGGTGGAAGACATCTGTATGGATTTGACAACCATGTACATTTTTCCAGATATTGCAACTGACAGTGTACCATAACCGACACGGAACATCACTTTTATCAAGTTGTGTAGATTTTGCCCTTTGAATTCAAATGGCTATGATATTAGTCATAAAATCCACTGTATGAGACAATCTTACAATCTTTCTTTCACGACTGTTTATTCGCTAATCAATAAATACCTGGGGTTATCATTTCATATACAGGGATACAGGATATGTAAAATGTATAGCAACGCAGCATCTGTAGGATTACAGCTGTGTTGTCTCCGTATGAATTCGGCAGTCTCTCGAGATTATATCCTAAACAGGTGTTCTGGTGGAGTAACGTCCACTGCCTGGTGGTGGTGGAGGCTTTGGCCTCTGACACCGTGGTGCTGTGCGAGCACAAGGCCGGCTACTTCGAGGAACGCCAGAGGCTGCGAACTGTCAACCCCCGCAAGGTGAGCATCTGTGCTAAGCTCCTGCGCCTAGACCGAGAAAGTAAAAATGCCACACGATTTACTGAACCTAGTAAAGAAAAGGTCTATGAAAACGAATCAAAATTACTAAAATTTGTAATGGTACGGTTATTCTTCTACAATAAGGTCTGCTGCTTGCATTTAAAGCAAGATTAAAATATTTGCCAGCGTTTCCATGCAGCAGGGAAGGCGAAAAGACGAGGCAGAAGTATAAAGTAATCCCTTGTGCCTCCTCCTACAGGCGTCGGTCGCCCACCACCTAGACCCAGTTGGTCTGAACTACACCTTCCTGGCTGTGGCGGACTCCGGCGACTCCTCCAGCCACAGGGGAGCCTTGTACGTGTGGAGGAAGGACCACTACACATCCACCTTCATAACCTTGCAGGTCTTTGTCTCGTTTATGATATGCTAGTGGCCGTCTAGTTATAAAGGGTTCAGCATGTTCTGTGTGTATTTGTAGCTGGTAGATATACTGTGTACTGCAGGAGGAAAGATGATTGCAAGTACTTTTGAAGAACTCGTACGCAAGTTTGTAGAGAAGTGGTACTGGGCGTTTATGAGAGTTAGAGGGGACTGCTGGCGTTTCTCAAGAAAGGGGGTGAAAGTGCTGTGACTGGTTAGTCAGGGTGTTCAAAGTTTGTGGCCCGAGAACTAGTAAAATGCATGTATAATTCTCTTGTATAAAAGTTTACATAGACTACTTATGTAGTGAAATAATGTTCATAAACTGTTTTCCTCTGCAGCTTTGTTAAATCTTAAGTCGTTGCATCCTGTCATAGTCTCTTGTTTTGTAGAGAAGAAAGTACAAAACAGTTCAGTAGTCTTAATTTCAGATGATTACAATGTAGAAAAGGATTAAAAGATGGTTTCCCGTACATCCTCGTAAAAAAAAAAAAATGCTTTACAGGATTTTGCTGTATGTATTAATTAGAATCTATACTCAGACCCAATTTTTTTAACACATTTAATTTGGATCCTTTATTTTTTGCAGGAGTTTGACCTTCCCAGTGTTGTGTGGGTGGAGATGGTCTCCCACTACACTGACCTCTTCCTGGTAGTGGTGTCTGAGGCGTTCAGGGGTGACCAAGAGGGAAGAGTGACACTCTACAGGTCAGTCAGTCACTCGCTTTGACTTTGCTCGGAGTAACTGGTGATGTGGTAATTCCGTACACGCATATCCCTACGCTGACAATAGGTTTGGAAGATTCTACATCCTATAGAAAATCTTTCACTGGAGTGTGGATGAAGATTATGGGCGAGGGAAGTGCAGTAGCTTACGAAAGAGGCATTAAAGAATGCAGTGCAAATGGCGAGGGATTAAGTCTGTAAGGATACGGTGGACTGGGTTGTTGCAACACCTATAGTGAAGCTCCTCAAAGACTGTGGAGGCTTTATGCAGCATAAGTAAACAAATCGGTT
>JAYMFT010201252.1:0-11669 GCA_038088735.1 Panulirus argus
CCTTCAAACATACCCATTTTTGCTCTCCAAGATAATGTTCTCTCTTTCCACACATTTTTCATCGCTCCCAGAACCCTTGCCTCCTCCCCCACCCTATGACTCACCTCCGCTTCCATGGTTCCATCCGCTGCCAAATCCACTCCCAGATATCTAAAACACTTCACCTCCTCCAACTAACTCCTCCCTCAACCCTGCTGAACCTAACAACCCTGCTCTTATTCACATTCACTATCAGCTTTCTCCCCCCACACACTTTTCCAAACCCAGTCACCAACCCTCCCCTTCCTGCATTGCAATTTCTAAAAGAGGAAACAGAGAAGGAGTCTGGCAAGGAGTGTTCATCCTCCTTGACGGCTCAGATTGGGGTGTCTGAGTGTGTGTGTGGATGTAACCATGATGAAAAGAAAGGAGAAATAGGTAGTATGTTTGAGGAATGAAACCTGGATGTTCTGGCTCTGAGTGATACAAAGCTCAAGGGTAAAGGGGAAGAATGGTTTAGAAACGTCTTGGGAGTAAAGTCAGGAGTTGGTGAGATGGCAAGAACTATGGAAGGAGTAGCAATACTTCTAAAGCTTGAGTTGCGGAGATGTGTGATAGAGTAAAAGGAAGTAAATTCTAGATTGAAGTGGGAAAAACTGAAAATGGATGGTGAGAGATGCACCTGGTCAGGAGAAGAACATTCTTGACAGGCATGTATTTTGGGAGCAGCTGAGTGAGTGTGTCAGCAGTTTTGGTGCATGAGACTGGGTATTAGTGATGGGTGATTTGAATGTGAACGTGAGTAATGTGGCAATTGAGGGCATGACTGGTGCACATGGAGTATTTGGTGTTGTGAATGGAACTGGTGAGAAGAGCTTGTGGACTTGTGTGCTGAAAAAGACCAGTGATTCTGAATACCTGGTTTAATAAGAGAGATATACACAAGTATATATGTCAGTAGGAGAGATGGTTTACAGGCATTATTAGGTTATGTATTAATTGATAAGCATGTAAAAGAGACTTTTGTATGCAAATGTGCTAAAAAAAGCAGCTGGTGGGATGTCTGATGACTGTCTTGTGGAGAAGAAGGTGAAGATTTGTTGAGGTTTTCTAAAAAGAGGAGAAATGTTGGGGAGCAGAGAGTGGCGAGAGTGAGCGAGCCTGGAAAGGAGACTTGTGTGAAGAAGTACTAGGAGATACTGAGTGTAGAATGGCAAAAGGTGAGCAAATGAAGTAAGGGGAGTGGGTGAGGAATGGGATGTATTTATGGAAGCAGTGATTGCATTTGCAAGAGATGCATGTGGTATGAGAAAGGTGGGTGGGCAAATAAGACAGGGTAGTGAGTGGTAGGATGAAGAAGTTAAGTTGTTAGTCTGTTTACCTATCTATCTATCTATCTATATCCTATACCTGTTCCTTCCGAGAATTCCCATCACTGTCCTTACACATCTCCCTTGCATACAAAAATTCCATGCATTCTTCCTCTGTTTCTCTTACTCCAGTATTCCTCCATCTTATTTGCACATGTCACAGGTGGTCTTTCATTCACGACCCCTATATTGTACTATAATACACTCTCCTTGTAAACTCCCACTCTTGCATTCTTTCCACATGCCCAAACCACCTAAAAGTATTGTGTTTCACCCATTTTACCACTCCATAATTCACTTCTTTTGCAATCCTTGCCATACCACATCTCTCATACACCCTTGCATTTCTTTCTTCATCCCATTTAGTCACACCACATAATCATTTCAAATAGCTCACAGACTGGATTCTTGACCTCTGTACCTCATTCCATGTCCATGTTTCGGCTGCATAAGTCAGGGTTGGGAGGACTATGCTGTCCCTTAATACTTTCTTCACTTCCATACTTATACCTCTACCCTTCCTTATTCTATTAAGGGACCCAGTGACTCTTCTAACCTTTACTGCTCTCCCCTTTATCTCTCCTTCCATATCACCATACTTACCCAAGACACCTCCCTGAAACTTAATTCCCTCACTTCTTCCAGCTTTTTCCTCCCATTTCCACAGCACAATTCAGTACCCTTTCTTCTTTCACTCTATATGAATTTACAAAATCTATACTTCCACTCTGTTTCCTTTCAAACACCATTACTTTACTTTTACTTGCATTTACCTTCAATCTCCTATGCTTACAAACATCATAAAACACACAACCTTCTGCAACTCCTCTTCACTCTCCATAAACAAAACAGTATCATCCGCAAACAGGTTTGCTACTAGCCACCATATCTCACTGCCACACTCCATCTCTGCACCCCTTTTCCCTAGTTTGCTTTCATCTCTCTTATCACTCCATCCATATATATAGTAAAAAGCCACGGTGATATCACACAGCCCTGCCTCACACCTACATGTATCCCAAAACTTTCACTCAGCTCTCCACTCACTCTTAAATATACATTTGCTCCTCTATAAAATGCTTTTACACCATCCAACAGTTGTCCCTATACCACATACCCTTAACACATCCCACAAAGCATCCCACTCGACTCTGTCATACACTTTCTCCAGATCCATAAAAACTGCATACAACTTCTTACCTTTCACTAAATACTTTTCCACGGACATCTCTACTACAAAAACCTGATCCAAACATCCCCTACCTTTCGTAAAACCCCCTTGTTCTTCACTTATTCTGCATTCAGTCACTTCCATCACTCTGGCAATTAATACTCTTCCATACACTTTTCCTGGTATACTTAACAGACTTATTCCCCTAAAATTGCTACATACATTCTTATTACCTTTCCCTTTGAATAAAGGAATAATAATAGCTTTCACCCAATCCTCAGGCACAACCTTCTGTTTCCATGCTAAATCACACATAAGACGCATCCACTCTATCACACTTCCTCCTCCATACTTCAGTTGATAGTGAAAGAGAAAAGAGAAGTGTTTGGATGATACTTACAAGGAAGGAGTGCAAAAGACTGGGATATATATAAAAGAAAGCAGCAGGAGATCAAGAGGAAGGTGCAAGGGTTGTAAAAGTGGGCAAATGAGAGTCGGGGTCAGAGTGTATCACTGAACTTTAAGGAGGTAAATAACGTGCATAAGACAATAGAGCAACTGGGAACATCGGTGAAGGGGGCAAGGAGGGAAGTGATAACAGGTAGTGACGGAGTGAATATCTTGAAGGATTGTTGAATGTGTTTGATGAAAGAGTTGCTGATGTAGGGTGTTTTGATTGGGGTGGTGCATGAAGTGAGAGAGACAGGGAAAGTGGTTAGGTGAAGAGAGATGAGGTGGTAAAAGCTTTGCGGAACATGAAATCCTGCAAGACAGCGGGATTTAAAGGTAATGCAGTTGAAATTATTAAGAAAGGGGGTGACTTTGTTGTTGATTGGTTGGTAAGGATATTCACTTTATGTATGGACCATAGTGAAGTGCCTAAGGATTGGTGGAAAGCATGTATAGTGGCACTGTACAAAGGCAAAGGGGATTAAGGTGAGTGTTCAAACTACAGAGGCATAAGTGTGATGAGTATTCCAGGAAAACCATATGGGAGGGTATTGATTGAGAGGGTGAAAGCATGTACAGAGCATTAGATTGGGGAGAAGTAGTGTGGTTTTAGAAGTGGTGGATGATGTGTGGATCATTTTGAAAAATGCATGTGAGAAACACTTAGAAAAACAGATGGATTTGTATGTAGCATTTATGGATCTGGAGAAAGCATTTGATAGGGTTGATAGAGATGCTATGTGGAAGGTCTTAAGAATATATGGTGTGGGAGGTAAAGCTGCTAGAAGCATTGAGAAGTTTTTATTAAGGGTGTTAAGCATGTGTACAAGCAATGGTGGCTAATTTGAGCGAGAAACTGCAGAAGTTTGTGACTGAGTTCAGAAAAGTGTCTGAAAGGAGAAAGTTGAGAGTAAATGTGAATAAGAGCAAGGTTATTAGGTTCAGTAGGGTTGAGGGGCAAGTTAGTTGGGATGTAAGTTTGAATGGAGAAAAACTGGATGAATTGAAGTGTTTTAGATATCTGGGAGTGGACTTGGCAGAGAATGGAACCATAAAAGCTTAAGCGAGTCATAGGGTGAGGGAGGAGGCCAAGGTTCTGGGAGCAATGAAGAATGTGTGGAAAGAGAGAGCTTTATCTCAGAGAGAAAAAAAATGAGTATATTCAAAGGAATAGTGGTTCCAACAACATCATATACTTGTGAGGCATTGGATAAAGATAGGGCTGTACAGAGGAGGGTGGATGTATTGGAAATGAAATGTCTGAGGACAATATGTGGTGTGAGGTGGTTTGATCAATTAAGTAATGTAAGGGTAAAAGAGATGTGGTAATAAAAAGAGTGTGGTTGAGAATGCAGAAGAGGGTGTGTTTAAACGGTCTGGACATAAGGAACACCTCATATTGTCCTTAAGCATCTCATTTCCTACACATTCAAACTCCTTCATACTTTTTTATCTAAACCCATGCCTCTCACCCATGTATCATCAGAACTACCCATCTTTGTCGAGATTAGCTCCTCATCCTTACTATGGCTTACTTTAAGCTAATGAAGCTTCATCTTGTGCCATATCCACTCCCAGGAATTTAAAAGACTTCACTTCTTCCAGGTTCTCACTATTCAAAGTTACACTCCAACCAATCTATCTCTCTCCACTGCAGAACCTAATAACCTTCTTTTGTACACATTTTCTCTCAACTTTCACACACTCTGCTTTATTCATAAACCAGCTTTAGCATGTTCTCACTTTATTCTGCCATCAGAGCAGTGTCATCAGCAAACAGAAGCCTACTCACCTTCCAGGCTTCCCCATCCTAAACAGTCTAAAGACCTATCCCTCTATCCAAGACCCTCATACCATCCATAAGCTGGTTATACAGCCAAGATGAAATTACGTATCCCTGCCACAGACCCACCTTCACTTGGATCCACTCACCCTCCTCTCTTCCTACTCACACAGACACCTACCTCTCTAGATAAAAACTCTTCACTGCTTCAAGCAGTTTTCCTCCCCACCAAATAACATTATAACCCTTTCCAAAAAGCATCTCTATCAACCAAATCATATACTTTCTGCAGATCCATAAATGCCACTTGCAATTCCTCGTTCTGTAGGTAGAATTGACACATATTCTGCAAAGGAAATAACATTCACACAACCTCTACCACTCAAGAAAGCAGACTCACTCCCTAATCTGATGTTTTATGTATGACAAAAACCTATCCAATCACCAATCTCTCACTGGTATCCTTAACAAACTTATTCCTCTGTTATTCACACATTCCCTTTTGCCCCATTACTCTTATACAATGGCACTATACAGGCATTCCCCTAATTCTCAGGTGCCTCACCAAGAGCCATGCATGCACTTGCAATTCTAACAAACTAATCAATAAAAAAATCATTTCCTTTCTTAACAAATTCAACAACAATTTCATCAACTTCAGGTGCCTTGGCACATCTTATCTTCTATGCAAGGTTTTCACCACCTCTTCTCTATTCATTAAACCACTTGCCATGAACCTCTTGCGATGCGTACCTCCATGTCCAAATAAACCAAGAAGCCACTGGACCCCACCTGCAGGTGGTAACATTATGATTGAGGTGTCACCTCCAATGAGATTCTATCACTGTCAGCAGCTGCAAAGGAGTACAGTGCTGTTGAGGGCATTTTCACCAACTTAGCCTGCTCCTGCACGAAGCATAACATTGAAGCTACATGAGCCCCATAAAATGTATCCTGGGGTTGCATAACTATTTATATACATATCACAACTTATACCCTGTACCCATTTATGAACAACCTGTAAGGCAATGATCCAGGTGCCCATTCCAGAACTCAAATGCAGATCTATAATACTTAAGCATCAAATACCTAACAACTTCATCAAAGTGTTTGTAAACACATCTCCTCCATCATGAGACCTTACCTATACCCATGTCATCTCATTACACATATATTTTTGTGACCTGGCACAAGTGTCCTAATGTGGTTCCTGCGTATATGTAAATCAACGAGGGGAAAACGAGCCCAGTCACACCAGGCATGAATCGACCAACAAGACAGGCCACCACTCTTCTAAAGCTATAAATGCATGTTTGTGCTTATGTCTTTCTTTCTTTGTATAATTACCTACTTGTACTGTACGGAGAGGGAGTTTTACACTCATGTGGCTTCATGTGTCTGAACATTCTCTACTATCATACAATGTCTTATACTTATGTATGAAGTTTGTATTAACCATCGTAATCCATTCATCCATCTCTCTTATACTATGCTATGTTATTTCAAAAAAGTCTTCCTAAACTGCATGTAATGTCCTCTGGTTGCTCTATCCCTACATCTCTCAAAAAACTGTTCACCATCTATGTCATAAGTCTGTTTTATGAACTTAAAAGGTCATGATCTGATCACCCACATCTCCTATCTTCAAAGGTGGGCAAATTTAAAGCCTCTAGCTTTTCCCTGTAACTCAGCTCTCTTAATTTAAGTACCATTTCCACTGCCCTTCTCTATTAGCTTATTTAGGTGTGGTGACCAAACTTGAAAACCATATTGTAGTTTTGGCCTTATGTGGGCTAGGAAAAGCTTGATTAATACTTTCTTTCCCATATCCTTGAAAGCTTTTCTGTTATTTGCCAGTGGACAATATGTCTCCTAAACTATTCTCCTAATATGAAACTCTGGCAATAGATTAGGAACAATATCAACTCTCAAGTCCACCTCACACACAAGAGTCCTTAAGCTTATTTCTGGCAAATAATAGTAATATTAAGGCCTTCTTTCAGTCTGTCCCATCCTCCTTACTTTTCACTTGCTTGGGTTAAGTTTTATCAACCATATATCAGGCTAACTTTGGAATATGTTTCATTCCCCCCTCAGGACCTTTGCCTAATCTACAAACATATCAACATGTGTGTGAGAGTTGTGAGTGTGTGTGCATGTGTATAATTACCTATAACCTATTAGTACTGTACAAGAAGAGAGTTTTACTTTCATGGGGCCCCTTCTCTTGAACATTCTCAATAATATATCTTCTTAAATTTATGTATCTTGTCTGCATTAATCATGTCTTTAGTCATTCTACTCCATTCATCCACCACTCTTATGTTATAAAAGTATTTCTTCAATTCTTTTCTGGCAAATTTCTTACTTTCATGTTACGTTAACTGGGTGTTCTATCCCTACACCTATAAAAGAACTGTTAACTGTTCATATAATCAATCTATTTTAAAAATTTAAAGGTCCCCTCATACTCTTCTCTCTTCCAAGGTGGGCATATCTAAAGTCTCTTGTCCTGTAACTCAGCTCTCTTAGTTCTGGTACTATCTATGCTGCCTTCCTCAGGACATTCTCTATTAGATTTTTGTGCTTCTTGAAATGCAGTGACCAAACTTGAGAACCTTATCTTAGTTATGGCCTCAGTAGGAAATAAAAACCTCATTAAATATTTCTTTACTTGTATGTTGGAAGGCTATTCTTATATTAGCCAGCTGATAGTTTCTTTCATTAATCATTCTCCAAATCTGGGACTCTAGCACTCTTGACAACAGGTTTAGAATGATGTTGACTCCCAAGTCCTTTTCACACTCATATCCTGAAGCATATTTTCAGCTAAATAATACGCATGTTCAGGCCTTCTTTCACTGCATTCCATCCTCATTACATTGCATTTACTTGAGTCGTAAGTTAATGCAATCTTCCTCACTTTTTACTTCCGCATGACTTTTACATAATCTGCAAATATATTGAATATGTTAGCGAGGAGGATTGCATTAATTTACTTCCCAAATAAAAGTAAAGTAATGATGAGATTGTTCCTTTAGGCAAGTCATTTCCATGGATCACGAAAAGCATTGGTCCTAGAAGAGAACTCTAGGCACTCTACTCGTCATCTCAACTCACTTGGATCGTCCAACTAAGTTCTTTGATCCTTTCCACTGAGGTGATCTATCCACAGAGGGACTTTCTCTCTTATTCGTGCCTAGTGATCCATCTTCTTAATCAGCCTCCCTTGCAGTACTGTGTCAAATGCTTTCTGGCAGTCCATAAACAAACAATCCACCCAGCCTTTCCTTTCATCTCAAGACAGACCTTGCTTCCTCATAAAAATCTAAAAGGTTTATTAAACATGATCTCCATTCCCAAAACTCCACTGTCTCTTCTGAACATCATCTATTATCTTCCAACTTCTTAAATTTATGTATGCTATCTCCATTAAACATGTCCTCATTCATGGTACTCCATTCTTTAACCACTCTTACATTATCAAAGTACTTATTTACATTTATTTCACAAGCTTCTTCCTTAATTTCAAATAAGGTCCTCTGCTCTATCCATACATCACTTAAAGAGCTGTTCACCTACGTCATCATCATCAATAAGTTCTAAAAACTTAATGGTTGTGAACAGGTCTCTCTTCCAAAGTGGGTGAATCCAACACCTCTAGCCTCTCCCTGTAACTCAGTTCTTTTAATTTTCCTTCCACCTTTGTTCCTCTCCTCTGGGCCTTCTCTATTAGCTCTTTGTACTTCTTTAGGTGTGGTGACCAAACTTTAAAGTACATGCTAGTTTTAGCTTTATGTAGGACTGATAAAAGCTTGCTACATATTTCCTTATCCTTCTTCTTGAAAGCTATCCTGATATCTGCCAGCAGACAGTTTGTCTCAGCTATTTCCCTAATGTGAGACTCTGGCAATACATTAGGAACAACGTTGACTCCCACATCCTTCTCAAACACAGAATCCTGAAACTTACTCCCTGCAATATAATAACCTCCTTGAGGCCTTCTTTCACTTTGTCCCATCCTTATCACTTTACATTTGCTTATGCTGAATTTCATCAATCAACTTTTGTGTCTATTTAGGTTTCCTTGTAAGATGATGCAATCCTTCTCACTATTTTAACTTCCCTCATGACCTTTGCATCATCTGCAAATATTCAGGTAGGAGTCCATCCCTTCAGGCAAGTCATTTTCATAGATCAAGAAGTGTAATGGACCCAGGACAGATCCCTATGGTACTCCACCACTCACTTTCACCAATTTGGAAGAGGCTCCTCTTACATGCACTCAATCATCATCTATCCATCAAAGGGGTTTCCCTCTTATTCCTGGCTTGTGCTCCAGCCTCATAATCAGCCTTCCATGCTGTCAGTGTCAAACGCTTTTCTGAAAGTCCAGATACAAACATTCCACCCAGCCTTCCTATTTATCTAAGACTGACCATACTTACTTGTAGAACTCTAAGCAGTTTGTTACACATGACCTCCTTTCCCTTTAACTGTAATGTTTCTCAATGAGGTGATTTCTTCTCTTTAAAGAGTTATTCATTTGCTTTCTAATAAGCTTCTCCAGAGCCTTACAGACCACACTTGTTTGTGAAACTGGCCTTTACTCCAGTGCCTCTTCCCAGTCTCCTTCTTACAGATAAGCATAAAATCTACCTATTTTCATTCCCTTGCACTTCACATCTCCCAAGTGACATCTTTCCGAAGGTTAATCTAACGTATCTTATTGCACATTCAACACATATAGCGAAATTTTATCAGGAACGTGAGCCTTGTATGTGTCAGGTCCTTTCAGTATTCTGTAACTATCTTTTCTAGTTATTTTTATGACTTTTAGAACCTTCTTCTCCTGCCATTTCACCGGTGTTGGGACTATACCGTCTTTCCAGTGTGGAAACACTTTTCAATTTGTTATTTGGTCTCTATATCCACATATCATTTGCTACAATTCTTCCCTCAGAATCTCTCTGCCTAATTAATTGCTCTTTAACCAACAACTAACTCCTAATGAATTTATGGATAAGCTTTGGATTTTCTCCTGCCTTGTCCTCAGCATTCTTATTAAAGTTTCTTTGTTTCTTCTTTCTTATCCCACTATACTTATTCCTTGGTCTCTTTAACCTTGCAAATGCTAGCTGACGGAAGTGCCATCCATATATATTTGCCTTTTTCCTCTTTGACATTATGTATGAAAGCATTCTTTCCTCTTTATTACCATTTCCTCTGTATTTGAGGCTTGAGGTACCTATTTTTCTATTCCCTCACTGTACATTTCACAGAAACTCACCACAAAAGTTTGGTTCCTGGCTACTGAACTCCATTTCTTAAGAAAACTGTCGAGATTTAAGTAGTTTCCGAGGTTATTCATGTTCCACTTAAAGTATCAATTCTACTCTTTTAATGCCCTCAATTGTTACATAGGCAAACTGGAGAATTACATGATCACTTCCTCCAACTGGTGTATCACATATAATATTCTCAAAAGCAAAGCTAGCATGCATGATGATAAAATCTAACAATGATGGGTTATCAATCCCTCTCATCCTAATATGCTCACTATGTTCACTGACCTGTTGATAGAGGAAATTTTCCTAAACACTCTAAAAACTAGTGTCTCTATGACTCCCAATCATCATAAGAAACTAAATTCACCCAGTTTGAGAATCTAAATTCAACCAGTCTATTTTTGCATAACTGAAATCCCCCATTACCATTACAATCTCCAGGAAGTGAATGTTTTACTGTTTCATGTACAGTTGGCTCCAAGTGTGTTTTTACCCCATACAATGCCTCACTTGCTCATATGGCAATGTTGAACTAAGGAGCCGATTGTTAGAGTGGCTTTCTAATGCTTGTTTCAGTCCGTCTAATATGTGAGGGAATAATCCTTAATGGAATTATTACATATGTTGGAGTTTCTGTAACGATCAAATATTTCATTTAAAAAAATATGCCTCTGAAGAAAAAAATGTGAGGGGGAGGGCATAAAGATGGAGAGGCTGTTCAACACTTCATCTGAGCTGTTGTCAGAGCTGCTAACACAATCTTGCTTCACTAACTTACTTGCAACACACCTCAGCAGATGAATCATCAACAAAAACTGGCGTTACAGCAAAGAATTAGCGCCTTCAAAGAGTTTGGCAATATGACTGCAGCCATAGAAAGAGTTAGGGAATATGAAAACCTACAATGCTATGCTAGAGTAGCAGATGGGAAGAAGGTGGAAATCTAAATTGACCTAAAAGCGACAAAACAAAAAAGACCATCCCCACAGATGATCAAAGAATCTGGGATGAGGTGACATAAACTCTTATGATAAATGCAGTCATCATCAGAAAAGAGGCAGCTTCACAAGGCAGAGATACATCACAGGACATCGGCTCTCATAAATTACAGGATTGCCACTGTAATGCCAGATGCCAGTTTGCCCACCAATAACTGAATGAAAGCCTCGATTTTTTGAGAAACAGTAATCTTACCGGGTAAGAAAACATTTATATCCAGCACTTATGGTCCTTTCCACTACTGGCAGCCAAACAACATCTTCAAGGTGGCAAGATGCAGGCATTTTAGAAACAAAGTTAGGGGCTGGATATAACAATAAGACACGGATGAACTGGTAGATATTGGAGGGGAATTAATGCCAAAATAAATTTCGAGATTTCAGAAGCGATTAGTACCTTTTCTATGTGCTTCTGCTCGCCCATACCCAAAGTACATAATATTCAAGCAGGTATGAATAATATTTTACTATACAGCATAATTCATGATTTGTGTTGATAGGGGAGAGAGGGGAAAGAATACTTCCCACATATTCCCTGCATGTTGTAGAAGGCAACTAAAAGGGGCAGGATGAGGAGGCTGGAAACCCTCCCCTTCTTGTATTTCAATTTCTAAAAGGGGAAACAGAAGA
>JAYMFT010201263.1:0-11669 GCA_038088735.1 Panulirus argus
CACCCTACTGCAGGAGTCCCCAATCTACGACAGAGGTCTCCAGTCTACGGCAAAGCTCTTCAGTCTAGGGCAAGGCTCCTCAGCCCTGACATACAAAAGACCTGCTGTGAAATCTGAGGAAAAGGCAGAGGACTGAAGAACAAATACTCCTTTCGTTTGCTCACTTCTCAGCGACAGACGTTTATTTATAATCATCTAAAAAGAAGAAAATGTCAAGCGTTGTCGTTTTCTTAATATTTTTTAAACGAATTTCAGGTCAAGTTCGTCTTTTTCAATCCGAAACAAATTTTTCCGACCGGAATATCAGTTTTCGAAACCACCGCGTTGAACGAATTCATAAAAGGAAAAAAGACTTCACTACTTGTTCTGTAACACTCTGTTGTTGAAATGTTAAAGTGAATGCTTGCTCAGGTTTTTCATTGTGGCTAAAAAAAAAAAAAGAAAAAAAGTCAGAGGGTTTATTTAAACTCACTTTCACCAGCAGTTTCAACCAATTTTTTTTCTTCCCCTTTTTTCACATTTTGGAATTGTTGTTGATGTTATTTGTTTGTCATGCGTCATTTCCATAAATCCAGTTTACAGTTCGCTACATTGACTGGACTAACCACATTGGGTAGTGTGTTTATCTTTACTCTGAAGTTACAGGTTTAAACTGTTCGACTTTATTTACAACTTTACAAGAAATAGCAAAAAACCCACTCAAAGAATTAGTTGACTTAGACACTTTACTTATTTTTGAACTACGTAAAGTCCTTTGTTGCATCCCTCAAGTTTTAGGAAACCATGCCATTGCTTGTCCTTCGCTGAGCTATCGGACTCCAGTGTGTTGTATGAGAGCCTTGTCACTGAATCTAACAACATCCTCCTCCAGAAGTTTCTGAAAAAAGCGTCTGTGCAGCCTCGGTACAGCCTTAAACCGTCTGTTCAGCTTCGGTACTGCCTTAAACTGTCTGTGTAGCAAGACTCCAGCTTCGGTACAGCTGATTATTTATCGTTCCAACGTTCGGAACTGACTAACGTCAAGACCATCTGATGAGAAAGGCTCATGATGGAGAATATAATGCTATGCGATCATTTATGAGGGAATCATCTCCATTACAGAGGCCACAAAACCCAATACCGCACCTCAACCTCTGCTGGCGCCCCATCTGCAGCCTATCAAAACAAGCCTCTTAACCCGAGGCCTGACAGACGCCATTTCGGACAATGTACGGCGTCAAGTCTTGCAAGCGACGAAGGCATCTTTGGAGGACGTTCCTGAATGCCATTACTCCAAGATCTCTCTCAGCAGCCTCACGCTGACGGTGGGTAGCCGGCTGGGCAAAAATGTCAAAACCAGATTGGAAAAAAAAAGACGAAAGCCCTCAAGTTCCAAAATGAACATATATGTCAACAACACGACTTCACGTACCGTGACTATTTTTTTCCCCCACAGATGAGCCTCCAAAGCAGATGCGTTTGAGCCCGGAAACTCGGGGTGAAGATAAACACATCGCCCACCTGGTCAGCTCAATCACTGCCTCCAAATGTAAATTGGACCAGTGGAAACAAAGCTTGACAAACGCTTCCAAAATGTGATATAAAAAGCAGGTTGAAATTGTTGATGGAGAGTTGAGTTTTGATCCCATGACTTTATTTTGGATTCACGTTTGGAAAACCTCAACACGCATTCGGTGTAGTAACATTTCAACAATTCACTGTCGCAAAACCAGTAGTGATTTAAGTAAAATGTGTATCGGTAAGTTGGTAGACGTCTGTTAAAACAAAGTCGGCTTCTTCATTTTCCAAAGATCTTTTCGTTAATGAACTGAAAATGATGCTAATCGTTAAGCTTCTAGTTTGCTGTAGTGAAATGCTGGCTGTTATGCCCGAAGACTTATGTTGTATTAGTGAAATGTGAGCTAGTAGGTCCGTAGACTTTACGATGCGTTATACTTTTATTTAAAACTTGACGGGTAAACTCCTCCCCGCCATGGTCATTGACGTTGGTGGGGAGTGGGATGATGAGCCCTGGGGAGGGTAGGAAGGCTTGTTTAGTTATCATTCTGAGATCATTTCCCTACCAGTTGCGTAATGAGGCGTTTTTCCCCTGTTTACAATTCTCTCTCTCTCTCTCTCCGTCTCTCTCTACTGCCAGTAGAAATAATGAAAATTCATTGATTAAATACATTTGAATGTTTAAAAGAAAAATTGACATATGGGTGAGATCAGTCCCAGATTAACCAAGGATCGATATTTTACGTGATGCAGGTGAGCAGGCAGCTGAGAAGAACAGCCCGATTCCCCAAACAAGACGTGCGGTAAGCTCCTCGCGCTAGCTGAGCCATTCTGGCTAGACCTCTTTGTAGGTACTCATAGACAGATAGGTAACTGTATACATAGTTCATTTTTTTCCTGCCCCCCATCTTTCGCAACAATATAGAGGTACATTTTTTTTTACCATCTTGTTTATAGGGTTCGGTGTAAAAATTAGGTTTCATCCACAATATTTTACAGTAGAACGTTTGTGGACGGTAATATATTATATAATTCCATGACACAGATGAAAACATAACTCGAAACTTACAGTGAGACGGTGACATAGAGAAAGTTATGAAACTGAAGGGCCTGTTTCACTCATTTTGAAATCACGGTTGGAAGGCGGATGTCTGTTCGACCGACCGCGCCACCTCCCGTACTCCCTTCCACTACTGCGATTTAAAATCATTATTTGGATGAAAAATATACCATTTCTTTCCTAGATATTATTTTAATGAACATATTTTAATGAAACATATCCAACGGCGTTCAGTCATGTCACGACACAGAATAGCCTAGTCTGTACAATTTATAGCCACGCTCTCATTAACATTTAACCCGCCTGTCCCCCGCCTGTCTACACACTCATTATTTATGTAATCACTCTCATTACTGCTCGAATCATTAGTGCCTGCCAGGTTCATCACGAAACTTTTCAGTAGATGGTCGACTGCATCATAAATACGTACTTCTATATTATTCTACTTCTGTGATTGAGCAGAAATATTCATGGTTTATGGAGTCATACAAACATTAAGATCATAAAAAGGTTTTCTGAAAAAAGAACTCGAGCTAAATCGTTCTTGTCAACAAGCCAGTATCACACACGAGTACCTTATGCAAAGTATCCGTTTCTTGTACTAAAAGGAGCTGATCACAGGTGACTACATCAATGCCAGACCTGAGGGGAAGATGAAAAGAATTGCATCCCATCCGCAAGCGACGATAGACTTACGTCATACTGAACAATAGATTGTAGGAGTCATGAGAAGCGTAAGGAGATGGAGGGTTCCACGGTTTGGCTGTGGGAGATAAGCAGTTACGTCCAGCAGGAACACTTAGTGGTATGACTCGAGCTTTTGATCTGTGTATCTAATATATTGTTGCTCATATCATGATGCGGGATCATGTTTAACGACGATGCTAATCTTACGCAAGAAGTAAGAGGTATTAAGCACAGCAGCTACTAACTCAGAGAGAGATCTAGACAGGCTTTCCTACTAATCAGGAACGTGATTGATTAATTTCAACTCCATCACTTGCAAAGTTACAAAGATGGGACACAGTTAAATGAATCACGAGTACGACTGTCACATCACAGGGAGATTATTCCAGCGCCCTACGTGGATGATGAAATATTTAGAAAACTTACAGCATAGATTTAGAACCGAATTAGCATAAGCGTCTCTCAATTGGCCATCCCACCTCCAAGCTAAAGGAAATGCAATCCGTTTAAGAAAGTCACGAGATCCAGGAACCCCAGCAGTGCTGCAACGGACACACATTCTTCCTGAACGTTATCCAGAGTTTCTATGGTCACAGAAGGTCGCTTTGGGGATGTTGTTGTTGTTAGATTCGCCGGGTCTCCTCTGCTTGGCACGGCCCCCGTGTCTCACGGAGGGACCCGTTTTCTGTTCTGTCCTTCTTGGAGATATGATGAGTTTTGTTAATATGATTCATAAAAGGTGTTTTTACGTGGAGATAATCTCCGTCTCCGCCCACTCTATATTTTAAGCGACAGCTTCGGACCGTGACCTCTCGAAGCCCCGCAGGTCTGTATTAAGAACCGCTTTTGTTTTTCCCAAAGCTCTAAAGCGAATGCAAACGCAGTTACCGTCTCGCCTCCTTAGCATGTGATACTCAGAAACAGATTAACATTCTAATTCCTCCAGGGGACAGTAATTCCCGCGCCATACCCGTGATGAAGCGCCTCCAGATGTGTTTACTGAGACGGGGTTGATGGAAGGAAGGGAAACCACATAAACACTTGCTTTGGTGATTATCTTCACCACTGGTAATTATCTTCACTATTTTTCCTCCTATTTTTTTTTTAAGTCTTGTCGTCGACCAGCCGTCGCTGGACTCACTGTCTCCATCACTGGCCTGTGGGTCTGAGATATACAGTTCCTCCCACGGGTAGCGAGTGAGTGGGAGGATTGCTCGCGGACGGAGGAAGAAGGGCTCTGCACAGCAGAAGGCAGAGGGAGAGTCGCTCGCATGCAGCAGCTCAGTAGACGTAGCAAGAGGACGATCGAGAGTGAGGAGGGAGAGAGGCGTCCTCCAAGGAGTGGGGCATAGGAGACTGGGATCTGGGAGACAAGGTCAGAAACAAGGAAGAGGAGATTTGTATTCGGGAGACGTATGCCCGGCGGATGAACCCACCACAGTCAGCCCGGAGCAGACCACAGGCAAAATACAAAGTTGATGTTACGTCTAAAAACACCACCAGACCTCACATGTATCCCTAGACAAGCCCTGATACTGGAGCACCGTCAGATACGAACAGCTTCCTCTGGGGATAACATCAAGCAAGCAGAAGGAGGGAAGCACCTGCTGGTGTGACGAGGTAACGTCTGAGGTGATTAAGGACACTGGCAGCTGAGCTGATGACTTCGTGGGGAAGTGGTATGGTGGAGGAAGGGGTCGCCTCTTCAGACGGGACGACCCAACCAGATCTCGAGAGCACATCCCTCGCTGACACACTTTGGTACGTCTTAGTGCAGGAAAACCCAGGCGGCGCTTCTGCCCGCTCCTCTCCTCTCCCCATCCCCCCATCACACCTGCTGGTCGACGCCGCCTCCCCGCTGAAGCAGGAAACACTCTCTGCTCCTGACGAAGTTGGTAGATGCAAGGGTGGGGGGGTGCAGAGCGTAATGATGATGATGATGATGATATGTGATTATAAATGAATGTTCATTAACACGTGGCACCATTTCCCTTCCCACCACCCCCCACCCCCTTGCGTTATCAGGTTGCGGCCGGCCGCCCGCACGCGCACGCGCGCGCCCCCGCCGGCCTAGCGGTGCCGATATGATGCGTGTGGCCACTGCGGCTGGCGGGCGGGCAGACCCGACCCGACCCGACCGACCAGCGACAACGGGCTGCTAGCAAATTAGGTTTAGTGGACCTGCAAGACCTCACTGGCGAAATGTGTGTGTGTGTGAGAGAGAGAGAGAATTACGAATTTGTACTGTAGGGAGTTCTACACTTGTGGGGGCCCATCTCTTGAACCATGACTGTCATACAACATCTTGTTATAAACTAATGTATGTTGTCCACATTAACTATATCCTCATTCCAGTTAAGTATTTGGTTGTGATCAGGTCACCCCTCACTCTTCTCTCTTCCATGGTGGGTGGATTTTATGGGCTTTAACCTTTCCCCGTACCTCACCTCTCTCACTGGCGATACCATCTTTGTTGTCCTCTTCTGGACCTTCTCCATTAGCTCTTTGCGATCTGTTGGTGCGATGACTAACCCTGAGAAGCATATTGTAGTCTTGGCCTTATACAGGATGTGAACAGTTTGTTGATTGTTTCCTTATCCATATAACTGAATGCAGATATTTGCTAGAAGTGAGTTCGACTCCTTTATTGTTCTTCTAAGATGGGATTCTGGCTATAGACAAGGGACTCCCTGGTCTCCCTGACACACACATTTCTGAAACTTATTTTCTGCTGGATGATAATCATACTGAGGGCCTCTCTCACCCTGACCCATCCTCATTACTTCACATTTACTCGGGTTGGATTTCATCAACCATGTATCAGACCAACTCTGGAGTCTGTCCAGGTCTTTAGGTCCCATTGAAACTTTAGCGCAATTCTTCTTGCTTTTTACGTCCTTCATGACCTTTGCATCATCTGTAGAGATATTCAGGTAGGATCCATACCTTAAAGCAAGTCATTTACGTAGATCAGAGAGAGTAAAGGGTCCCAGAACAGATCCCTGCGGCACTCCTCTAGTCATCTTGATTCATTTCAAGAAGTCTCTTGTTTCCTTCCACTGAGATAGCGATCTATCCAACGAGAGTGTCTCCATCTTGTTCCTGCCTTGTGATCTAGCGTTTGAATCAACCTCCCGTGCGGTACAGTGTGAAATACTTTCTCTCAGTCCAGATACAAAAAAATCCGCCAAGCTTTCCCTTTTGCCTAAAACAGAGCTCACTTTCTCGTAGAAATCTGATAGGTTCGTTACACGTGACCTCCCCTGCAGGAAGTCACTCATTTGTTTTCTGATTATATTTCCCAGTACAGTACAGACCAGACTCTGCCTGTTGCTCAGTGCCTCTTCCCTGTCTCCTTTCATATAGATGGGGCATGACGATTTCTCCCTTCCATTCCACTGGCACTATGCCCTTTTCCGGCGACATCCTGAACATTATTGCATAAGAATTTTCCAATGTATCTCCACACATCTTCAACACATATTGGTGAAATTCCATGAGCCTTGTATTGGTTAAGACCCTGTAGTATTTGTAATACCTCCTCCCCCATACCATCACACTGGTGGTGGGTCTATAGTGTCTTCCACTGTGAAAACATATTTGCACTTGTCTTCAGTGTCTCATCATCACATCATCCTCTGCAGCACTTCTCTCTAAATCTCTTAGCCTGGTAAGCTGTTCTTTAACAGACAATTTACTCCTGATAGATTTATGGAAACGTTTCGGATTTTCTCATGCCTTGTCTACGTTAATCTTTTCCAGGTTTCTCTGTCCCTTCTCTCTTATCCTGGTGTTCTCGTTCCTTGTTTTCACATATCTGTCAAACGTTGGCTGGCCGGAGTTCCGTCTATATCATCGTCACTGCACATCTCGAAGCTCCTATGCTTTTTGACATCATTTATAGAGGCATTCCTTCCTATTTCTTCTCTATTTCACAGAAACTTTCACCACAGTGCCCTGGGCTTCTGGCTACTGAATTCCATTTTCCAATTTATGTTACCATAAAACTGTCCATTTTTTTTCTGTAGCTTCCACGATTACGTCTCTTTAAGTAGTGTCTCGACCCTGCTCTGTGTGTAATGACCTATTTTTACTGCATCGGAAGGGAGTCTGACTTTCTCGGGGCTCCAGCTCTTGAGCCGCTACTTTCAAGTTTATGTATACTTTCTCATACAACTTTTTAAACTTATGTGTAGTGTCTCATACAACTTTATGAACCTAAGTATACTGTTCCATTTATTTTATCCTCGCGTAGTTTACTTCATTATTGTGTGATAGCCATTTATGACTACTATTTGCATAGTGTTACGGGGAACAGAGTATTTACACTCGTGTTGCCTCGTCTCTCTCGACCATGTAAATATGTACGTAGTTACCCGTCTGCCGACCAGCTCTGAGGGAACGTGTATACCTTGGATGTGTGTGTATGTGTGTGTGTGTGTGTGTGTGTGTGTCTATGTCTGTCTGTATGACCCTAAGTCATGCCTTAGGTACGCCAGCCTCAGCCATGCTTGTGAGGTCATTGTCAGTCATACAGTGTGCATTACGCAAACATGACCTGTGCATGTAAACAACGGTCATCACCATCACTCTCTCCGGCGTGCGAGGATACGGACTCAGAGTTTCAGAAATCAGTGGGAATTGTTTTTCTTTTTTTTCACATGGTCAGACGGATTAGCTGATTGGAGAGAAAAGACTGGCAGTCTGTTGAGGAAAAATGATGACTGTTACATCCCTCTTCAAAGTCCGTGTGTGTGTATGTGAGAGAGAGAGAGAGAGAGAGATAGAGAGAGAGACATTGCTCGTGTGAAGCTGTGTGTGTGTGTGTGTGTGTGTGTGTGTGTGTGTGTGTCTGTGTGTGTAGGAGGGAGTGAGACACTAGCAAGATGACCATCATAACAAAGATATAAGGCAAAGT
The DNA here is from genome assembly GCA_038088735.1 of Panulirus argus. Lineage (NCBI taxonomy): Eukaryota > Metazoa > Arthropoda > Malacostraca > Decapoda > Palinuridae > Panulirus > Panulirus argus. Next base: position 8,163 of record JAYMFT010201263.1, read on the forward strand.
TGTTTAGGATTATCATCAGATTGTGAGGAAGGAAACACTTTGTTACATGCCCTTAGGAGCTGAGGGGCTCACAACATACTCTGAAGAGTTAGGAAGCGACAGGCTTACACACGACAGGTTGGGAGATCACTGGGAGGGCCTTCCCATCAGACTGCTGGCTGGCTTCTAGCGCGCAAGACGAGCGTTAATGGACCCGGGGACACTTGATGGTCAGGATGACTCCAGGGATTACGTACTCAGCTCAGAGTTCGTGCGAGTGACGTACATTCATCATGGAAATAATTTGCATTAAGATTTGTAAATGTCATGCCCCTCAAACAGCATGATTATTAGTATTTAACCTTTATATTCTTTAAATATGTTGATAAAGAATCTTTTTTTATATCTCTCTCCTTTTCTTTAAATGATTGTTTCTCTTTTTTTTTTTTTTACCGAAACGTGAATGGCGGGTGACGAGGATGTCGCGTGACGTGTAATCAAAATGCAAAAATGGGGTCCAGACGGCGCGCCGGGGAGCTGGGTGACGGGTGACCCACTGTGACTGGTGGGCGGGGTCCTGACCAGCGGATAGCAGATCATACGTGACGCTCCTTCCACGATGTGTGACGCAAGGGTCTCCGATGATACCTTGAGGCGTCGCAGACGGTGGGTGACGGATGCTGGTTGACGGGTCGTTTGTGACGGGTCTTGTGTGACGTCGATCGTGCGTGACGGCGGCGGTGGTCTGTGTCGTACGTGCCAGTGTGGTGCTGGAGGTGAGGGTCACAGCTGACCCCTGGTTGGGGTTCTTCTTCACCGCCACCAGCAGGAGGCGGGTCCTGTGACTCTGCTGTATCAGGTCAGCCGGATGGTGCGGCGTTGCCCCACCTCTCGTCGCACGTCGGTGGACAGACAAGACAGATGGACACACGCGCGCCGCCTACAGATATACGGACTGAGGAATTAGCACCTCAGTGTCCATCGGCCGGAGAGGAGCCTCGCGCTGGAACCCACACAAATGGTGTGGCTCGTCTCTGGCGGTCGTCTTAGGACCAGGATGTAAATGAGGAAGAAGTTCTCTCTCTCTCTCTCTCTCTCTCTCTCTCTCTCTCTCTCTCTCTCTCTCTCTCTCATGTACTTCATCGCCGTTTCCCGCGTCAGCGAGGCAGCGCCAGGAAACAGACGAAGAAAGGCCGCATCCGCTCACATCCATTCTCTAGCTGTCATGTGTAATGCACTCAGAAACCACAGCTCCCTATTTTTTTTTTTTTATTGCTATTGTTTCCTGAAATATTAAGACTATCAAACACAAGACCGACGCGAAAAAAAAGACACAAAAAAGAGGAAAGAAAAGCGTTTCCTGGGTACCCTCAGACCTCTGAACTCTCCCAAGCGCCACCTGTTGACCGCTCACCACCACTCGCTCTGGCTCACTGGAGGATAATTCTAACCAACCAAGTCCCTCCCACAGGTTATTTCACCGCCCTCGACACTTTCACGGGCGTACAACGACGACACCAGGCCTAACGCCACATCCAGGAAGACAGGGATTCATGGCCTCCGCGCGAGAGGAAGGACTTGTATCGGGTCCTGATCAAGTAAACAAATCGGAGAGCTATAGGTGGGCGGTACTACTGACGGATGAGACATCTGGTGGTGGGAAGTCGAACCGCGTTGCTCTCGTCCTCTATATAAGGGGAGATAAATGGACGAATTATTTACGGGAACTGAGACCATTTATTTAATTTTTTTTATTGGATGGTTACTGGTTAGGAGGGAGACGAATAGAGGTGCGGATAGGGATAGTAGAGTGAGAAGAACGAGTGTATAGATTTGTCAAATGTATGTAGTGTATGTTAGCTGAAGCCCGTGGTTACTTTATTGGATCAGTATCTCAAATAAATTATTTATATGCTTCCTTGTATGTTATAAGTATGTGTGTGTGTGTGTGTGTGTGTAATTACGTTTTGAACACGCGCTAAACTCTCCCAAAGTCTACGTATCCCAGCGAACAGTGTTATTTCCTTTTTCCCTTCGCATGGCATACACCGCATGACCGAGTGGTTGGAAATACGCGAGGCCCTTGAGGAAATGCCTTATCCCAGGGAAAGAGGTCTTGAGGATATTGTGGAAACCTCCGAGGTAACGCGACCCGGTTGGAGGAAGATGGGAGAAAACGATCGGCATAAAGAAACAGAAAATGGGAGGAGGAGGAGGATTTGGATGGAAGAAGGATGTCATGAGATCGAGGGAAGAGAGGAGTAAATCCCATGGCATTAGCGGTGAGAATTGTGGAGTATCCTAGGTTAGATGATGTGAGTATGGCGAGAACGGGAAGTGGAGGAGGAATATCTCAGCTCTTGAAGACAGAGTTCACACAGAAAACGGGGCGGGAGGAATATTCTGGCCCTGAAGAATACTTGAAGATAGAAAATGGCGTGGGAGGAATATTGTAGCTCCGAAAAATACGTGTGGACAGAAAATGGGGCGGGAGGAATATTCTAGCTCCAAAAAAATACATATAGTCAGAAAATGGGAAGGAGGAATATTTAGCAAAAAAGAAAAATAAAATACGCGCAGTTAGAAAACGGGAAGGAGGAATATTCCAGCTCAGAAGAATAAGTTTAGAGAGAAAATGGAGTGGGTGGAATATCCTAGCTGTAAGAACATGCAATGCAAGATAGACCCACATCTGGCCATGCTCACTACCCTTCATTAGGACAAGTGCTGTCCATCTCATTAATGAAGTTCTGACCTCATTATGTTTAATCATTAGGGGGGTGTTCGCTAATACATATACATGACCCCGCGGACCAAGATGGAGAGGTCCGGTTTTAGAAATGGAAAAGGAGAACACCAGTGTTTGAACAGCTTTTGAAGTTTATTAAAATTTGAACAAAATGATGAACTGCAGAAAAAAATCATGTGAACAAATATAAGCAATTGTCAGTATAACTTTTTTTGAGGTAGTTTATTTCTTTGAAAGGTGTTTTGTTTTCTGTCATATGGGTCACATTTTGATTGCATTTAGATTCCTTCCAGTACAATCATATCTCAACAGGCTCGGCTCCCAGTTCTTTGCAAACAACACTTGATCCTCTTCCACCTCAAACCAAAATGATGCCAGGTGTGCCATGGGGTTAAATTCGGACAGAATAGATGAGATCTTGTCTCTCTAGTAAGTTCTGTCTCCCCAAATCCAACAACAGTGGACAGAATAGACGAGATCTTGTCTCTTTAGTAAGTTTCGTCTCCACAAATCCAACAATACCGAGTGTATTTTCCCTGACATGATCCTTGAATTCCATCCACCTCCTTGTGATTCATCACCAGTCCGTCTGCATTTGAATACATTACTTTCCTTCAGACATTTCCCGCGCCTAACATTCCTGACCTCTTCACTGTGGTGGCAGGGCTGATTCTTCCACTTCCCTCTGTTGTCACTCGTGTGCTTTGCCTTCATACTGTATTTTTCGCTTTTCTCCCTCTCTTCCCATGGTCTACCACGTCTGATGAATATTCTAATAT
>JAYMFT010201274.1:0-11669 GCA_038088735.1 Panulirus argus
GTTTATTCCCCACTGGTCTTTCAAGAGCTCGCATATTGTATTGAGGTTTATCCTCCATTGGTTTCTCATACGGTCGCTTATTGTATTTAGGTTCATCCCGCAATGGTTTCTCACAATGTCGCATATTGTATTGAGGTTCATCCCCCAATGGTTTCTTACAATGTCGCATGTTGTATTGAAGTTTATCCTCCACTGGTTTCTCAAACGGTCGCATATTGTATTAAGGTTCGTCCCCCAATAGTTTCTCACGGGCTTGATATATTATATTGAGGTTTATCCTCCACTAGTTTCCAAAACGGTCCTTTATTGTTTTCAGGTTTATCCTCACTGGTTTTTTACACGGTATCATATTTTATTGAGATTTATCCCCCAACGATTTCTCAAACGGTCGCATTTTGTATTGAGGTTTATCCCCCCATGTTTCCCACGGGCTTGCATAATGCATTGAGTTTTATTCTCTATTGGTTTCTCACACGGTCGCATATTGTAATGAGGTTCCTCTCCCAATGGTTTCTCACACGGTCGCATATTGTCTTGAGGTTTATCCCCCATTGGTTTCTCACAGGATCGCATATTGTATTGATTATCATCCCTCAATGGTTTCTCACACGTTCGCGTATTGTACTGAGGTTCATCTCCCAATGGTTTTTCAGAGGGTCGCATATTTTATTGAGATTCATCTCCAATGGTTTTTCATACGTTCGCATATTTTTTTTGGGTTCTTCCCCCAATAGTTTCTCACACGGTCCCACATTGTATTAAGGATTCTTCCCTAATGGTTTCTCACACGGTCGCATATTGTACTGAGGTTCATCCACCCAATGGTTTCTCACACGGTCGCATATGGTATTGAAGTTTGTCTCCCAGTGGTTGTCAAAAGGTCGCATAATGCTTGAGGTTCATCCTCTAATGGTTTTTGACACACTTTCATATTGTATTGACGTTAAATCCCCAATGGTTTTTCATACACTTTCATATTGTATTGAGCTTTCTCCCCCAGTGATTTTTCACAAGTTCGAATATTGTATTGAGGTGTGTCTCCCAGTGGTTTCTCACACGGTCGCATATTGTATTCAGGTTTATCCTCCACTGGATTCTCACACGGTCGAATATTGTATTGAGGTTTATCCTCCACTGGTTTCTCACACGATTGTATATTGTATATAGGGTTATCCACCACTGGTTTCTCACACGGTCGCATTTTGTCTTGAGGATTATCCCCTAATGGTTTCTCACACGGTCGCATAGTAGATTGAGGTTTATCCCCCAATGGTTTCTAAAAAGGTCACATACTTCATTGAGATTTATCCTCCATTGGTTTCTCAAACGGTCGCATATTGTATTGAGGTTCACCCCCCAATAGTTTCTCACGGACCCGATATATTGTATTGAGGTTTATACTCCACAGGTTTCTCAGACGCTCGTATATTGTATTGAGTACTATCCCCACTGGTTTCTTACACAGTCGCATATTGTATTGAGGTTTATCCCCCATTGCTTTCTCACACGGTCGCATATTTTATAGAGGTTCATCCCTTAATGGTTTGTCACAGAGTCGCATTTTGGATTGATGTTCATCCCCAGTGGTTCCTCATATGGTCGCATATTGTATTAAAGTTCAATTCCCAATGGTTTCTCCCACGGTCGCATATTGTATTGAGGTTCATCCCCTAATGGTTTCTCATATGATCGCATAAAGTATTGACGTTTATCCCCCCCTGGTTTCTTACAGGCTAACATATTGTATTTACGTTAATCCTCCATTGGTTTCTCACACGGTGGCATATTATTATGAGGTTGATCCTACAATGGTTTCTCACACTTTCGCATATAGTATTGAGGTTTATACCCCATTGGTTTCTCACAAGGTCGCATATTGTATTTAGGTTCATCCCCCAATGGTCCCTCACACGGTCGCATATTGTACTGAGGTTCATCCCCGAACTGTTTTTCATATGGTCGCATGTTGTATTGAGGTTCATCCCACAATGGTTTGTCACACGGTCGCATATTATATTGAGGATCATGTCCAATGGTTTCTCACACTTTCGCATATTGTACTGAGGCTTATCTCCCAGTGGTTTGTCACAAGGTCGCATATTGTACTGAGGTTCATCCCAAAATGGTTTCTCACACACTTCCATTTTGTATTGAGGTTTATCGCCCAGTGGTTTCTTATAAGGTCGCATATTTTATTGAGGTTTATCTCCTAGTGGTTTATCACACGGTCGCATATTGTATTGAAGTATATCCTCCACTGGATTCTCACACGGTCGCATATTGTATTAAGGTTTATGCTCCACTGGTTTCTCACACAGTCTCATATTGTATTGAGGATTATCCGTCACTGGTTTCTCACACAGTCGCATATTGTTTTGAGGTTCATCCCCCAATGGTTTCTCACACGGTCGCATATTGTATTGAGGTTCACCCCCTAATGGTTTCTCACATTCTCGCATATTGAATTGAGGTTTATCCCCCACTGGTTTCTCACGAGTTCGCATATTGCATTGATCTTTATCCTCCAATGGTTTTTCACATGATTGAAAGTTTTATTGAGGTTTATCCCACACTTGTTTCTCACATGCTCGCATATTGAATTGAGGTTTATCCTCCAATGGTTTGTCACACGTTCGAATATTGTATTGAGGTTCATCCCTCAATGGTTTTTCACACGGTAGCATATTGTATTGAGGTTTATCCCCCATTGGTGCTTCACACGGTAGCATTTTGTATAGAGGTTCATCCCCCAATGGTTTCTCACACGGTTACATACTGTACTAAGGTTCATCCTCCAATGGTTTTTCACACGGTCGCATTTTGTCTTGGGGTTCATCCCCCAATGGTTTCTCACACGGTCGCATATTTCATTGAGGTTCATCCCCCAGTGGTTTCTCACACGGTCCCATATTGTATTGACGATTATCCCCTAATGGTTTCTCACATGGTCGAATATTGTATTGAGGTTCATCCCCCAATGCTTTCTCACACTGTTGCATATTGTTTCTTAAACGGTCGCATATTATATTAAGGTTTATCTCCCGGTGGTTTGTCACAATCTCGCATATGGGTATTAAGGTTCATCCCAAAATGGTTTCTCTCACACTTCCATATTGTAATGAGGTTTATCCCCCAGTGGTTTCTTACAAGGTTGCATATTGTATTGAGGTTTATTTCCCAGTGGTTTATCACACGGACGTATATTATATTGAGGTTTATCCTCCAATGGATTATCACACGTTTACATATTGTATTGATGTTTTTCCTCCACTGGTTTCTCACACGGACGCATATTGTATTGAAGATAATCCGCCACAGGTATCTCACCGGGTCGCATATTCGTTTGAGGTTTATGCCGCAATGGTTTCTCACACGGTCGTATATTGCATTGAGTATTATCCCTCAATGGTTTCTCAGAAGGTCGCAAATTTTATTGAGGTTCATCCCCCACGGTTTCTCACACAGTCGCGTATTATAATTAGGTTCATCCTCCACTGGTTTCTCACACGGTCGTTTATTGTATTGAGGTTCATCCCACAATGGTTTTTCACGGGCTCGATTTATTGCATTAAGGTTTATCCTCCACTGGTTTCTCACACGGTCGTATATCGTATTGAGGTTTATCCCCCACTGGTTTCTCACGGGATCGCATATTGTATGGAGGTTTATACTCTATCTGTTTCTCACACTTTCACATATTGTATTGTAGATCATTCCCCTTTGGTTTCTCAAATGGTCGCATATTATATTGGGGTTTATCCCTCATTGGTGTCTCACACGGTCGCAAATTTAATTGAGGTTCATCCCTCAATGGTTTCTCACACAGTCGCATATTATGTTGAGGTTCATCCCCCAGTGGTTTCTCCCACGGTCGCATATTGTTTTAAAGTTCATCCCCCAATGCTTTCTCACACGGTCGCATATTTTATTGAGGTTCATCCCCCAGTGGTTTCTCAAACGGTCCCATATTGTATTGAGGATTATCCCCTAATGGTTTCTCACATGGTCGAATATTGTATTGAGGTTCATCTCCCAATGTTTTCTCACACTGTTGCATATTGTTTCTTAAACGGTCGAATATTATATTAAGGTTTATTTCCCGGTGGTTTGTCACACTCTCGCATATTTTATTAAGATTCCTCCCAACGTGGTTTCTGTCACACTTTCATATTGTAATGAGGTTTATCCCCCAGTGGTTTCTTACAAGGTTGCATATTGTATTGAGGTTTATCTCCCAGTGGTTTCTCACACGGCCACATATTATATTGAGGTTTATCTTCCACTGGATGATCACACGTTCACATATTGTATTGAGGTTTATCCTCCACTGGTTTCTCACACGGTCGCATATTGCATTGAGGATAATCCGCCACAGGTTTCTCACCGGGTCGCATATTCTTTTGAGGTTCATCCCCGAATAGTTTCTCACACGGTCGCATATTCTATTGAGGATTATCCCCTAATGGTTTTTCACACGGTCGCATATTGTATTGAGGTTCATCCCCTAATGGTTTCTCACACGGTCGCACATTGCATTGAGGTTTATTTCCCACTGGTCTCTCAAGAGCTCGCATATGGTATTGAGGTTTAATCCCCAATGGCCTCTCACACGGTCGCATATTGTATTGACATTTATTCTCCAATGGTTTCTCACTTGGTCGCATATTACATTGAGGTCCATCCCCCAATAGTTTCTCACATGGTCCCATTTTGTATTGAGGATTATCCCCCAATTGTTTCTCACATTGAGGTTCATCCCCTAATCGTTTCTCACATGGTCGCATATTGCATTGAGGTTTATTCCCCACTGGTCTTTCAAGAGCTCGCATATTGTATTGAGGTTTATCCTCCATTGGTTTCTCATACGGTCGCATATTGTATTTAGGTTCATCCTGCAATGGTTTCTCACTGGCTCGATATATTATATTGAGGTTTATCCTCCACTGGTTTCCGAAACGGTAGTTTATTGTGCTAAGGTTTATCCTCCACTGGTTTTGCACACGGTAGCATATTTTATTGAGATTTAACCCCCAACAATTTCTCAAACTGTCGCATATTGTATTGAGGTTTATTCCCCCATGTTTCCCACGGGCTTGCATAATGTATTGAGTTTTATCCTCTACTGTTTTTTTACACGGTCGCATATTATATTGAGGTTCCTCCCCCAATGGTTTCTCACACGGTCGCATATTGTCTTGAAGTTTATCCCCCATTGGTTTCTCACAGGGTCGCATATGGTACTGATTATCATCCCCCAATGATTTCTCACACGTTCGCATATTGTATTGAGGTTCATATCCCAATGGTTTTTCACAGGGTCGCATATTTTATTGAGATTCATCCCCAATGATTTTTCACACGTTCGCATATTTTATTGGGTTTCATTCCCCAATGGTTTCCACACGGTCCCACACTGTATTGAGGATTCTTCCCTAATGGTTTCTCACTCGGTCGGATATTGTATTGAGGTTCATCCCCCAATGGTATCGTACACAGTCGCATATTGTATTGAAGTTTATCTCCCAGTGGTTTGTCAAAAGGTCGCATAATGCTTGAGGTTCATCCCCTAATGGTTTTTCTCACACTTTCATATTGTATTGACGTTTAATCCCCAATGGTTTTTCACACACTTTCATATTGTATTGAGCTTTATCCCCCAGTGGTTTCTCACAAGTTCGAATATTGTATTGAGATATATCTCCCAGTGGTTTCTCACACGGTCGCATATTGTATTCAGGTTTATCCTCCACTAGATTTTCACACGGTCGTATATTGTATTGAGGTTTATCCTCCACTGGTTTCTCACACGATCGTATATTGTATATAGGATTATCCACCACTGGTTTCTCACACGGTCGCATTTTGTCTTGAGGATTATCCCCTAATGGTTTTTCACACGGTCGCATAGTAGATTGAGGTTCATCCCCCAATGGTTTCTCAAAAGGTCGTATACTTTATTGAGGTTTATCCTCCATTGGTTTCTCAAACGGTCGCATATTGTATTGAGGTTCATCCCCCAATGGTTTCTCACGGACTTGATATATTGTATTGAGGTTTATCCTCCACAGGTTTCTCAGACGCTCGTATATTGTTTTGAGTATTATCCCCCACTAGTTTCTTACACGGTCGCATATTGTATTGAGGTTTATCCCCCATTGCTTTTTCACACGGTCGCATTTTTTATAGAGGTTCATCCGTGAATGGTTTGTCACACAGTCGCAATTTAGATTGAGGTTCATCCCCCAATGGTTTCTCATATGGTCGCTTATTGTATTAAAGTTTAATTCCCAATGGTTTCTCACACGATCGCATATTGTACTGAGGTTCATCCCCCAATGGTTTCTCATATGATCGCATAAAGTATTGACGTTTATTCCCCTTGGTTTCTTACGGGTTAACATATTGTAATGAGGTTAATCCTCAATTGGTTTCTCACATGGTCGCATATTTTATTGAGGTTCATCCTCCAATGGTTTCTCATACTTTCGTATATAGTATTGAGGTTTATACCCAATTGGTTTCGCACATGGTCGCATATTGTATTTAGTTTCATCAGTCAATAGTCCCTCACACGGTCGCAATTGTACTGAGGTTCATCCCCGAATTGTTTTTCACATGGTCTCATGTTGTATTGAGGTTCATCCCCCAATGGTTTCTCAAACGGTCGCATATTATATTGAGGATCATTCCCAATGGTTTCTCACATTTCGCATATTGTACTGAGGCTTATCTCCCAGTGGTTTGTCACAAGGTCGCATATTGTATTGAGATTCATCCCCAAATGATTTCTCACACTTCCATTTTGTATTGAGGTTCATCCCCCAGTGGTTTCTGAAAAGGTCGCATAATTTATTGAGGTTTATCTCCTAGTGGTTTTTCACACGGTCGTATATTGTATTGAGGATTATCCGTCACTGGTTTCTCACACGGTCGCATATTGTATTGAGGTTCATCCCCTAATGGTTTCTCACACGGTCGCATATTGAACTGAGGTTTATCCCCCACTGGTTTCTCACGAGTTCGCTTATTGTATTGATCTTCATCCCCCAATGGTTTTTCACATGGTTAAAAGTTTTTTTGAGGTTTATCCCCCACTTGTTTCTCATATGCTTGCATATTGAATTGAAGTTTATCCTCCAATGGATTCTCACAGGTACGAATAGGGTATTCAGGTTCATCCCTCAATGGTTTCTCACACGGTCGCATATTGTATTGAGGTTTATCCCCCATTGGTGTTTCACACTGTCGCATTTCTTATAGAGGTTCATCCCCCAATGGTTTCTCACACGGTCGCATATTGTACTAAGGTTCATCCCCCAATGGTTTTTCACACGGTCGCATATTGTCTTGAGGTTCATCCCCAATGGTTTCTCACACGGTCGCATATTTTATTGAGGTTCATCCCCCAGTGGTTTCTCACACGGTTCCATATTGTATAGAGGATTATCCCCTAATGGTTTCTCACATGGTCGAATATTGTATTGAGGTTCATCCCCCAATGTTTTCTCACACTGTTGCATATTGTTTCTTAAACGGTTGCATATTATATTAAGGTTTACCTCCCGGTGGTTTGTCACACTCTCGCATATTGTATTAAGGTTCATCCCAAAGTGGTTTCTCTCACACTTCCATATTGCAATGAGATTTATCCCCCAGTGGTTTCTTACAAGGTTGCATATTGTATTGAGGTTCATCTCCTAGTGGTTTCTCACACGGCCTCATTTTATATTGAGGTTTATCCTCCACTGGATTATCACACGTTCACATATTGTATTGATGTTTTTCCTCCACTGGTTTCTCACACGGTCGCATATTATATTGCAGATAATCCGCCACAGGTTTCTCACCGGGTCGCATATTCGTATGAGGTTTATCCCGCAATGGTTTCTCACACGGTCGTATATTGTATTGAGTATTATCCCCCAATGATTTCTCACAAGGTCGCAAATTTTATTGAGGTTCATCCCCCATGGTTTCTCACACATTCGCGTATTATATTTAGGTTCATCTTCCACTGGTTTCTCACACGGTCGTATATTGTATTGAGGTTCATCCCTCGATGGTTTTTCCCGGGCTCGATTTATTGTATTAAGGTTCATCCTCCACTGGTTTCTCACACGGTCGTATATCGTATTGAGGTTTATCCCCCACTGGTTTCTCACGGGATCGCATTTTGTATGGAGGTTTATACTCTATCCGTTTCTCATACGGTCACATATTGTATGGAGGATCATCCCTCTTTGGTTTCTCACATGGTCGCATATTGTATTGGGGTTTATCCCTCATTGGTTTCTCAAACGGTGGCAAATTTAATTGAGGTTCATCCCTCAATGGTTTTTCACAGAGTTGCATATTATGTTGAGGTTCATCCCCCAATGGTTTCTCCCACGGTAGCATATTGTTTTAAAGTTTATCCCCTAATGCCTTCTCACACGTTCACATATTGTATTAAGGTTCATCCCCCAATGGTTTCTCACACTTTCGCATATTGTACTGAGGCTTATAACCCAGTGGTTTGTCACAAGGTCGCATATTGTATTGAGGTTCATCCCCAAATGGTTTCTCACACACTTCCAGTGGTTTCTGAAAAGGTCGCATAATTTATTGAGGTTTATCTCCTAGTGGTTTTTCACACGGTCGCATATTGTATTGAGGATTATCCGTCACAGGTTTCTCACACAGTCGCATATTGTTTTTAGGTTCATCCCCCAATGGTTTCTCACACGGTCGCATATTGTATTGAGGTTCATCCCCTGATGGTTTACACACGGTCGCATATTGAATTGAGGTTTATCCCCCACTGGTTTCTCACGAGTTCGCATATTGTATTGATCTTTATCCCCCAGTGTTTTTTCACATGGCTAAAAGTTTTATTGAGGTTTATCCCCCACTTGTTTCTCACATTCTCGCATATTGAATTGAGGTTTATCCTCCTATGGATTCTTACAGGTTCGAATATTGTATTGAGGTTCATCCCTCAATGGTTTTTCACACGGTTGCATATTGTATTGAGGTTTATCCCCCATTGGTGTTTCACATGGTCGCATTTTTTATAGAGGTTCATCCCCCAATGGTTTCTCACACGGTCGCATATTTTACTAAGGTTCATCCCCCAATGGTTTTTCACACGGTCGCATATTGTCTTGAGGTTCATCCCCCAATGGTTTCTCACACGGTCCCATATTTTATTGAGGTTCATCCCCCAATGGTTTCTCACACGGTCAAATATTGTATTGAGGATTATCCGCTAATGGTTTCTCACATGGTCGAATATTGTATTGAGGTTCATCCCCCAATGTTTTCTCACACTGTTGCATATTTTTTCTTAAACGGGCGCATATCATTTTAAGGTTTACCTCCCGGTGGTTTGTCACACTCTCGCATATTGTATGAAGGTTCATCCTAATGTGGTTTCTCTCACACTTCCATATTGTAATGAGGCTTATCCCCCAGTGGTTTCTTACAAGGTTGCATATTGTATTGAGGTTTATCTCCCAGTGGTTTCTCACACGGCCGCACATTATATTGAGGTTTATCCTTCACTGGATTATCACACGTTCACATATTGTATTGATATTTATCCTCCACTGGTTTCTCACACGGTCGCATATTGTATTGAGGATGATCCGCCACAGTTTTTTCACCGGGTCGCATATTCGTTTGAGGTTTATCCCGCAATGGTTTCTCACACGGTCGTATATTGTATTGAGTATTATCCCCTAATGGTTTCTCACAAGGTAGCAAATTTTATTGAGGTTCATCTCCCATGGTTTCTCACACATTCGCGTATTATATTTAGGTTCATCCTCCACTGGTTTCTCACACGGTCGTATATTGTATTGAGTATTATCCCCTAATGGTTTCTCACAAGGTAGCAAATTTTATTGAAGTTCATCTCCCATGGTTTCTCACACATTTGTGTATTATATTTAGATTCATCCTCCACTGGTTTCTCACACGGTCGTATATTGTATTGAGGTTCATCCCTAGTTGGTTTTTCACGGGCTCGATTTATTGTATTAAAGTTCATCCTCCACTGGCTTCTCACACGATCGTATATCGTATTGAGGTTTATCCCAAACTGGTTTCTCACGGGATCGCATATTGTATGGAGGTTTATACCCTATCCGTTTCTCACACGGTCACATATTGTATTGAGGATCATCCCCCTTTGGTTTCTCACATGGTCGCATATTGTATTGGGGTTTATCCCTCATTGGTGTCTCACACGGTCGCAAATTTAATTGAGGTTCATCCCTCAATGGTTTCTCACACAGTAGCATATTATGTTGAGGTTCATCCCTCAATGGTTTCTCACACAGTAGCATATTATGTTGAGGTTCATCCCCTAGTGGTTTCTCCCACGGTCGCATATTGTTTTAAAGTTCATCCCCCAATGCCTTCTCACACGGTCGCATATTTTATTGAGGTTCATCCCCTAATGGTTTCTCACACGGTCCCATATTGTACTGAGGATTATCCCCTAATGGTTTCTTCTATGGTCCAATATTGTATTGAGGTTCATCCCCCAATGTTTTCTCACACTCTTGCATATTGTTTCTTAAACGGTCGCATAATATATTAAGGTTTATCTCCCGGTGGTTTGTCACATTCTCGCATTTTATATTAAGGTTCATCCCAAAGTGGTTTCTGTCACACTTCCATATTGTAATGAGGTTTATCCCCCAGTAGTTTCTTACAAGGGTGCATATTGTATTGAGGTTTATCCTCCACTAGTTTCTCAAACGGTCGCATATTGTATTGAGGATAATCCGCCACAGGTTTCTCACCGGGTCGCATATTCTTTTGAGGTTTATCCCGCAATGGTTTCTCACACGGTCGTATATTGTATTGAGTATTATCCCCCAATGGTTACTCACAAGGTCGCAAATTTTATTGAAGTTCATCCCCCATGGTTTCTCACACTGTCGCATATTGTTTTGAGGTTCATCCCCGAATAGTTTCTCACACGGTCGCATATTCTATTGAGGATTATCCCCCAATGGTTTCTCACACGGTCGCATATTGTATTGAAGTTCATCCCCTAATGGTTTCTCACACGGTCGCACATTGCATTGAGGTTTATTCCCCACTGGTCTTTCAAGAGCTCGCTTATTGTAATGAGGTTTATCCCCCAATGGCCACTCACACGGTTGCATATTGTATTGAGATTTTTTCTCCAATGGTTTCTCACTTGGTCGCATATTATATTGAGGTTCATCCCCCAATAATCTCTCACACGGTCGCATATTGTATTGAGGATTATTCCCCAATTGTTTCTCACGCGGTCGCTTATTGTACTGACGTTTATCCCCTAATGGTTTCTCACATGGTCGCATATTGCGTTGAGGTTTATTCCCCACTGGTCTTTCAAGAGCTCGCATATTGAATTGAGGTTTATCCTCCATTGGTTTCTCATACGGTCTCATATTGTATTTAGTTTCATCCAGCAATGGTTTCTCACACGGTCGCATATTCTACTGAGGTTCATCCCCCAATGGTTTCTTACACGGTCGCATGTTGTATTGAGGTTTATCCTCCACTGGTTTGTCATACGGTCGCATATTGTATTGAGTTTCATCCCCTAATAGCTTCTCACGGGCTCGATATATTATATTGAGGTTTATCCTCCACTGGTTTCCGAAACGGTCGTTTATTGTATTCAGGTT
>JAYMFT010201285.1:0-11669 GCA_038088735.1 Panulirus argus
AGGAGCAGTGTGGTTTCAGAAGTGGTAGAGGATGCGTGGATCAAGTGTTTGCTTTGAAGAATGTGTGTGAGAAATACATAGATAAAGAGTTAGATTTGTATGTAGCGTATATGGATTTGGAGAAGGCATATGACAGGGTTGATAGAGAGGGTTTTTAGAAGGTCTTAAGAATATATGGTATGGTAGGTAAACTGCTTGAAGCAGTGACAAGTTTTTATCAAGGGGGTAAGGCATGTGTACGAGTAGGAAAAGAAGAGAGTGACTAGTTCCCAGTGAAGGTCTGTCTGCGTTAGGGGTGTGTAGTGTCCCCATGGATGTGTAATTTGTTTATGGATGAGGTGGTTAGGGAGGTATATGCAAGAGTTTTTGTTAGAGGGGCGAGTATGCACTCTGTTGTGGATGAGAGGGCCTGGGAAGTGAGTTAGTTTTGTTCGCGGATGATACAGCACTGGTGGCTGATTCGAGTGAGAAACTGCATAAGTTGGTGACTGAGTCTGGAAAAGTGTGTGAGAGGAGAAAGTTGAGAGTAAATGTGAATAAGAGCAACGTTACTAGGTTCAGCAGGGTTGAGGGACGAGGGCAGCACCTGCTGTAACAGGATAGAAGCAAAGGGTAGTACCTGTTGTAACAGGATAGAGGTAGAGGGTAGTACCTGTTGCAACAGGATAGAAGTAGAGGGCAGTACCTGTTGCAACAGGGTAGAGGTAGAGGGTAGTGCCTGTTGTAACAGGATAGAGGCAGAGGGCAGCACCTGTTATAACAGGATAGAAGTAGAGGGTAGTACCTGTTGTAACAGGATAGAGGTAGAGGGTAGTGCCTGTTGCAACAGGAGTGAGGTATAGGGTAGTACCTGTTGTAACGGAGTAAAGAGAAGTAGCACATATTGCAACGGGGGTGGATGTAGAAGGGAGTGCATACCTGATGTAGACAGAGTAGGAGCCATGGTTTACAAGGACCAGGTGCTAGGGCTACAAGGGGCCACAACACAGGTACGTACGGTTGTTTCTCAATCTCTCTCTCTCTCTCTCTCTCTCTCTCTCTCTCTCTCTCTCTCTCACTCTCTCTCTCTCACTCCCTAACTTCCCGTCTCCCTAAACAATTAAAAAAATAATGGCAATATTCCCAGACAAAACGGTTTTTCTACTTGACCCTGACCACATTAGGGATTGTGGCCCAGCCTGGCAACACTGCTACCCCTTCCTGGGCGCTTCCCCCCCCCCCCTTCCCCTTGGTGGTAACCCCTCCCCTCGTGGTACCCTTTCCCCTGGTGTTAGTTCCTTGTACTCCTACCTTGCCACTGCTGCCCTGGTGGTATACCCTCTGGTACCTCTGCCCTGGTCATACACCCCCCCCCCCCACCCGTCGCTGGTTATACCCACCCCCTGGTACCCCTTTTCCCAGGTATTTGCCCCTCTCCCCTGGCACGTCTTCTCTGGTGGAACCCCGACCTGACCCCGTCCCATACCACACCGCCCCCCGGGCGCCACAGTATACAAGAGCCGGGAACATTACCCAGGGCTAGGTCACAGAACACACCGGGAAACACAAACAAGCGAGATAATTGGGTAATTAGAAGAGGGAGAGGGAGAGGGAGAGGGAGGGAGAGAAGAAAAAAAAACATCCAGAAAAATTGTTGGAATGAAACATGAGAAGCCGTTCTTGGTTTGAATGAGAACGGAACATTTGGGACCATTTTCCTATAATGAGGGCAAAGCACGGCCTGCGTCACCTTCCTCGTATAAATCTTTCCCACAGTGGCACAGGGCGAAAGAATGGCTAGAGTCATGTGTTCCTAACTTCTCTAATATTCCTGTGTTTCTTTTAGTCATATTAGCACGGCAGGCTTTCCCTTGCCTCAGTCGAGTTGCTGAAGGGGCTACGGGCTCCCGACGCCTCACACACTCACACACACACACAATGTATCCGTTTGGGTTCGATATATATTTCTATTTTCTTCAGTGTGCCTGTCTAGTTCAATAGACAGTCTGATGTTTGATGATTTGATGATTTAGAATTAACTAAAGATTTGTTCCGTCAAAAGAAGATTTGACAATTGTTGATGAAATATATATGAGTTTTAAGGTAACAAATCACAGAACTCTAGCTCGAAAAATTAAATACGAAACAAATAAATAAATACATATCATCTGGCAAATGTTTGGGAGGGACAAATAGCAATGGAAGCAAAATAATGATAAACATGAGATAACGACTAGTCTGAGAGAGGAAGAGTCTTGGCTCAGGAACTACGAAAGACTACCCAAGGACTACCAATAGCTGCCAGAAAACTACTGGGACTACTGGGACTACCCATAGACTATGATAGACTAACAAGAAGTACTAGGCTGTAACTAGAGATTACTTAGGACAAGCATTGGCTACAAGTGAATAGTTGAGAGTACCTTAGACTATTAGAGATTACTATCCACTTCCAGAGCAATAACAGGAACTACTCGTATTAGGAACGGACTACTGTTGGTAACCATAGACGACCTGGGACATCTACACAATATCATTAGGGGCTACTGAAGGCTACCACAGACTACAGGACGCTCTAAGTGTCTCCATAAACCTCCAGAAATACCAGGGACTACTATACAAACCTTAAGCTACCTCAGAGTACCACATAAACCAAATTCAACCACATAGTACCAGGGACTACCACCAGTGGACACCGCCAGGAGTTATTAGGGACTACTACCACTAGGGGACTCCCGACGAGGGGCTAGCAAGGGCTACCGGCGTGGAGATATTAGTGAGAGGCGAAGCCAAATTAACGGCACATCATGAAAGGCCCGATGGGATTTAGGGATGTGTTTAGGCCTGTGAGTGTTGGAGGGAGTTGGGGGGGAGATTGTGTAGGAGGCCGAGGGAGAGAGAGAGAGAGGGGGGAGCGAGAGGGAGAGAGAGAGAGAGAGAGAGAGAGAGAGAGAGAGAGAGAGAGAGAGAAGATGAAGTGGTGGTGGTGGTGGTGTTGATGATGCTGGTGATTAGACTCGTGTTGGTGATGGCGGTCATGGTGGAGAAAGGAGTGTTGGTGATGGTACTGACACGAGATGACAGTACCTCCATCACCAGCATACGAACCTCTCCAATCTCCACTACCATCTCCACCTCCTCCTCCTCCTCCTCCTCCTTCTCCTCCAACAAGCTTGCTCGACCTCTCTGAGCCAGAGGTCAGGTCAGGTCAGAATAAATAACTGAAATTCTAATCGTACGATTGGTCATGTGTGTGTGTGTGTGTGTGTGTGTGTGTGTGTGTGTGTGTGATTGCTTGTGCATATGTGTATATTCATGAGTGTATATATGTGTATGTGTGATTATATATGTATATCTATGACTGAAGAGATATATAAAGATAGTTAGATAGATGTATACGTGGATAGGAAAGCAAGGTAAAAAGCTTGTTGCACTAATATGAAGAAATGCTGTGCAGAATCTCTGCAACAGGAAAATACTGTATGGCCCTACCCCCCTTTCTCTAGGGCTTCTCCTCTCTCAGCCCCTAGAGACACCAGAGCCTACAGCCCTCGCCCTCAACACAAGACCTAAACACTAGAGGAGGAGGAGCCTCCCCAGGCATCACCCCCGAAGGCTCTACTCTGGATTGATCATTCTACTTACTAGAAAATTGATAAAGAAATTAACCTATTTCCTCTTTGAAAGGCAGCCAGTAAATGGATCTCTTCACCAGCATAAAGGCGGAAAAGATAAATCCATTCCCTCACTGACATCTGAAGTCCTTTAGGATATCCATCATAGGATGGAGGGAGTGGCATCATCCTGGACCATCTCGATCCCTTGAGCTGTACGATAGTTTCGGAGATGACATGGCAGCGAGCACAGTCCAGTCGGCTGGCCAGCCCCCGCTGCCAGACGTTTGATTATAGGAGTGATGTCTATGGCTCTTCAGTTGCTATCTACTCTCACTGTAAGTGACCAACGTCACCCATGAACAAAACCAAATCTATTGTGGAAAACATGTCATGTAAATCCGTCTGTTAATTCTTGATCCATTTCACCGAAAAGCCCGATCGACACAGACACAGGCAGACACAGACACCAAAGGAGGGAAAGAGGGACTGACCGTATCCACTTCCTCCTGTGAGAGAGAGAGAGAGAGAGAGAGAGAGAGAGAGAGAGAGAGAGAGAGAGAGAGAAACAGAGACAAATCCACCTCTTCACCCCGGGGGCCCAGAGATAAATCCACCCCTTCGCCCCGGGGGCCCAGAGATAAATCCACCCCTTCACCCCGGGGGTTCAGAGATAAATCCACCCCTTCACCCCGAGGGCCCAGAGATAAATCCACTTCTTCACCCCGGGGGCCCAGAGATAAATCGCCTGGTTAGCCTGGGATAATAATCTCAGGTCGGTAATCCCACACCCCGAGGTCAGGGTTCATTCAGAGCTGGGGGTTCACCACACATATTACCACACTACCATTATTAATCCCCCCCCCCCTCCCCGAGATCGGGCCGCCCGAAATCGGGGAATTCCTGCACATCGGCCGATCGATGATGGTTGTCGCCCGAGCCGATGGATGACCTGTTGGCTTGTTTGTTTTTGTTTGCTTTGTTTCTCCTGCTTGTGTGTAGGAGGCGCGGGGGCCCTCAGGAGGGCCTCGTACTCCTCCTCTTCCTACTGCTGCGATCCGCGCCTCGAAGCATTTATTGCGAGGAGAGGAAGGAGGCGCCACAGTGGGTGTCTTGTGTATATGTATGACGAAGAAGACGAAGCGTGGGTTGACCCCCTTTACACAGTGTCTCCTGACGTCACCTACCTACAACTTCATCACCAGAGGCACCTTCCACCAACATCCTCCACCGACACCTTCCGCCAACACCCGCCTCCAACAACACCCGCCTCCTCCAACACCCTCCTCCACCAAAAGCCCTCCAACAACACCCTCCTCCAGCAACACCCTCCTCCAACATTCTCCCTCCTAAATCCTCCACCAACATCCTCCACTGACACCCTCTACCACCAACACCCCTTCCAACATCCTCCAACAACACCCTTCTCCAACACCCTTCACCAACACCCTCCACCAACACCCTCCTCCAACAACATCCTCCTCCAACATTCTCCCTCCTAAACCCTCCACCAACATCCTCCACTGACACCCTCTACCACCAACATCCCTTCCAGCATCCTCCAACAACACCCTCCACCAACACCCTCCAACAACACCTCCACCAACACCCTCCAACAACACCCTCCAACAACATCTCCACCAACACCCTCCACCAACACCCTCTAAAAGTCTGGTGGTTATCAAAGCCGCGTCCAAATGTGTCACGAGTAATGCCTGTCACATTCCCTCACCCTCACATTACTTCTCTTTTATAGCCTCTCGCCTCCATCTCTCCCTCCCTCCCTCCCTCTCTCCCTCCCTCTCTCCCTCTCTCCCTCCCTCTCCCTACCCTACCCCTCCCTCCCTCCCTCATCTCCCCACGTTGCTTCTTGTTTCATTTTACTGTTCTTGCCAGGGAAACCCTACCATCTTTCTCTCCCCACCAATCCTCCGACTATCCTCTCCATTACCAGTCAATCTATCCTACCCACTACCACCCAGTCTATCCTCCCCACCGCCACCCAATCTATTCTCCCTACTACATCCGATCTATCCTGCCCACTACCAACCAGTCTGTACTCCCCACTGCCATTCAGTCTATCCTCCCCACTACCACCCATCTATACTCCCCACTACCATCCAATCTATCCTTCCCACTACCACCCAATCTATCCTCCCAACTGCCATCCAATCTATCCTCCCCACTCCACCATCCTCCCCACTACCATCCAATCTATCCTCCCCATTTTACCATCCTCCCCTTATCACCGCACCATCCTCCCTACCAGCATTCCCACCAAACTCCCCTCCTCACCATCTTCCCCACTCTCCTCCCCATCTCCCCGCCCCCAGGGAGTAATATGCTGCCCGATTAGTTCGTGGTAATGGTGGCTGGGGGGTGATGTATGGTCCGGTGGCACAATCGCTTCACGGGTTCGCATCCCACAATAGACAATCTTACCAGTGGAATTGTAATTTTTGCTCCAGTGGGGCTGCCGATTACCCACCTAGATTCCTCTTTATTTGCTTATTTTGCTGTTGGGGTTTATGGCAGTGGCTCAGCATGGGGGTGAGGGGGGGTGGGGGCCTCCCTCCCTGTGGGACGGGGGAAACACACACACACACACACACACACACACACACACACACAAGCGAACAGGTAATTTGCATCTGTGTATTTATTATGTCTAAGTTTGTCGATTCATTTACATAATTACGTTATTGCAGATGAAGGCAACGCTAACGATAATAGCAATACTAGCAACAATAACAATGATAATGATAATAATAATGATAGTTTAGATAATGATGATAATAATAGTAATAATAACAATAGTAATAATAATGATATTAATGATAATGGTAATAATAATGATGATAATGATAATGATAACAATATGAATAGCAATAATAATGATGATGATAATATTTATGATAATGGTAATGATGATAATAATACTAATAATTATGATAATAATCTCAGGCAGGTCCCTGCAGACCCCTGGTTAGTAAAGGTATCCCACCACACCTCGGTGGACGTGTGTATGTATGTAATTACCCATTTGGATTGTACAGGGAAGAAATGTTTACTTACGTATATATGTTTATGACTCTATGTATGTACGTATACGTCAGTATGTATATGTATGTACGTATTCTATCCACATGTCTTTTCACAGAAGAGTAAATTTATATAGTTTATATAGGGTGTACTGTACTACAGACTATGGAGTGCACTATACAACGGACCATGGAGCTTACTGTACAACAAATCATGGGGTGTACTGTACAACGGACCATGTGGTGTATTGTACTGTACGACAGACCATGGGGTGTACTGTACAACAGACCATGTGGTGTACTATACAAGAGACCATGGAGCGCACTGTACAACACACCATGGGGTGTACAGTACAACAGACATTGGGGTGTACAATTTTTTTTTTTTAGCTTATTTCGTAGATATGACACACTTTGGATGACTGATAATACACTTTGGATGACTGATAACACACCTTGGATGACTGATAACACACCATGGATGACTGATAACGCACCTTGGATGACTGATAATACACTTTGGATGACTGACTGATAACGCACCTTGGATGACTGATAACACACCTTGGATGACTGATAACACACTTTGGATGACTGACTGATAACACGTCTTACCTAACTAGCAGGGAAAAAAAATGTAGTAAGGAGAGGAAACTAAGTAGGAAAACTGAGCTGGGAAATATAACGATCTTTACCAGGAAGTTGCCAGTACGGACGCTAATTCCGAGGAAAATAGTGACCAAAATTCGGCGAGTAAAATCCTCGCTTCAGTAAATTGGCGAGAAGGGGAAAAAAAAAAAAAAAAAAAAAGGTCCGGGTCTCATGTGGGTCACATGAGACGTGGGTCCGTCGGAGAGGACACCCGTCGTCCCATCATCATCGTCGGGTGACGTCCGGTCCCCCGTTAGTCACAACAGCACCCGAAGGCCGAAGCCTTCGTGACGCTCGGTTGGGCCACCGCCCCCCCCCCTCCCCCTTTTGTGACGCGCGGAGCCCGTGACAGCCGTTCTGCGGGCACCTGTGGAGGGGGAGGAGGGGGGAGGAGGGGGGCCTGTAAACACTTGAGCCTGAAGAGAGAGAGAGAGAGAGAGCGAGAGAGAGAGAGAGAGAGAGAGAGAGAGAGAGAGACTTGACAGGTGAACCAGACTGAGCCATAAGACTCCTGGAATCAACATAGTCGTCCAGTTTGAGGGGCTTTTAAGAGGCCCTTAAGTCCTAGGGAGTGCAGTCCCTCAGCCCTGAGTTTTAGGACCCCCCCCCCAAAGAGGTAGGTACATTTTTATCAAGGGTTTAAGGGATGAAGCTGTAAAGCCTCCTTAGGGGCTGTGGCAAAGTGAACCCTTAGGAGGAGACTTGAACCCGGACCCCGAGACGTGAGGACAAATGTGTCTGAAATTTCACTTGAATGTAATTAAAGACGTGTCAGATTTGCTTTCACGTGAATGCCACACAAAAAGGATTATCTCAAATGAGCTTCAGTTAATCATTTCTACCAGGAGTAAAAATGTCTTCCTTTGAGTCCGTAGATATACACTTTGCAGTCAAGTCCTTCATCTCTCTGAAGTGTATGGTTTGTATGAGTCTGAGGGTGACCTGGTCCTTGGGTTTCTTAGAAAGACCATAGTGCGAGGATGTTAGGAGAGACCCACACCGACTCTCACGCAGGCAGAGTCAAAGACCATCCTCAGGCTGCAATCTGTACAGGCTAAGGTCTTTCCTCAACGCCACGGTCATGTTCTCTCACTTTGAGACAATGAAATATTGTCCTCGATGTTTGTCAACGAATGCTGGAGGACTTTACGCTACCTGACTGAGCTAGGAAGCAGAGGCTTGCCTGGTCTCAGCGCCTGAAGAGGTCCTAGTCTCAGCTCCCTCCATCTAGGATTAAAGAATGTCTTCTGGCCTTGTTCTCCCAAAAGAACATCCCGAGATTACACCACCTTCCTTCACGGGACAAGGATCAAAGAATGTCTCGCTGTTAACACCAGCGCCAGACATCATCGCCTTCTGCTCCCCCTCGAGTAGCTTCGGCGAACACCTTGATGGTAAGCTCCTAAGAACACCCGAAGACCATAGCCTCCTCCTCCTCCTCCCTCCTTACCTCCCTCCCTCCCTCCCTCCCTCCTTCCTTCCTTCCTTCCCCCGTCGCTTGAGTAGGATCAAAGAATATCCCTCTCTGAACAACCGCCAGATTGAGTAAACAAAGAAGAAAGTAAAACTCCAGAGAGAATCCCGCTACCTTCACGACCCATTAGCTATTTTTACTCCCTGAGTCTGGAAGACCCACCACCCCACCACCCCCACCCCCCTCCCCTTCCCCCTCCCACGGACCTGGTCGACGACGGCTGGGTGGGTTGGGTGGATGGTCCTCGCTGCTGAATTTTATTTCTGTAGGTGGTGGAGACGCCCGGGTTCCGACGACAGCCAGTGGCTAAGTGGTAGAGGGAGTCGCTTTTTCTAGGTCCTTAGTCTAAAATGGTATTTTAAAAAGTACTTAAGTTGGTCTTGGTTGTTTCTCCCGGTAAGAAAAAGAAAAAAAAAAAAGCGAGGGTTTGATGGTGTGAGCCTGGCCGGTGGGAATGCTGCTGTGTAGATTGGAAGGAGGCAGGTTTTTCTGGGTCTGCATCCCAGCGGGCATTAGGAGAAGTAACTGGCTATGGGGACGGTTGGGACGGAGCTATTTGATTGTTGTGGTCTTGTAGAATTGGATTATGATTCTCTGGAAACATGGCTGAAGTTACATGGAGAAAACCTCTCTTTTTGCATAGTTGTGTGACCCCCAACTGGGCCTTGCCAAAGAACGTTCAGTGGTCTTGGTCTGTCCCCTCTGGTTGTCTGGTAGTGCTGATGTCTCTTTGGTCTGCGGGATTAGAGATGATCTGGAAGTATCTTAGTTGGTGAGACACCTGACTGGGGGGAAAATGTGGATATATCTCATGACAGAGAGCTTGGTCTCTCTCTCCCTGTCTCTCTCTCTCTCTCTCCCTCTCTCTCTCTCTCTCTCTCTCTCTCTGACCTAGGGGGCCAATGACTGTAGAAAGTATTGTGAGTTGTCCTCCAGTTGCCAATGATAGGAAAGGGGTCTTCATTCGTCTCTGGTGGGGGAGGCTCCCTCACTTGCCACAGTTTCTCTACAGATCAAGGCTTACATTCTGCAGTAACGCTTCTCGTGTGTTAAAGAAGTTCAGAAATTCTTTGATCGTTGGCAAAAGTTTCAGGGAATTGATTTAACTCACTTTTATAGATGTAGATGATTGCTGATCTATAAACAGCTTGGCTCAACATTACAGAAAAGATTTTTCTCAATAAATCTTTGGTGTTTTGAAAAGTACGTTCAAGAACTCTGACTGTCGCCTCAAGAGGAGAAGCGGTTGACTGTCTGCCAGGGTGGATGAGGGGGAGACACCTTCTGTCAGGGAGTCTTTTTATTCCACCAAGCCGTCCAGGTCTTGAGCTGGTGTGCTGAAGTACACGGGCGGAGGCTCCGGGTAGGGCTGAGGGGAACACTTCTCCTTCGTCGCCAGCTGGACCGAAGACAGGTACTGCTGCTGCTGCTGGGCATATCAACTAGATCATATGTGACATCACTATTGTGGGGATTGACTCACTCTCCTTGACAATCAGAAGGAAATGCTAAGGAAGTATAATCAACCTCCAGTCTGTTCATACCAAAAATTTTCCCTATCTCGTGTGGGGAAGATGGGAAGGGGGAAGACTGGTCCAACTTCAGCTCAAGTGCTAGAATAAGTGCTACAGATTCGTAACAGTCAACTGATTCTGTGAGATTTTAGGGAGAGTCAGTCTCCATATCCATCTATACGTGGTGGTATCAAAAAATTTCCGAAACTAGTTCCATAGCACGCCAACAGATGGCAGTAGGGCGATGTGCATGCTGTGACGATTAGGCGTAACCGTCATCAATCAGTCTATTTACTGTCACATCTAGATACGTATGTATGTATCTATCTATCTCTCAGTCTGTTCGTACATCAGTGTAATGTATCTATCTATGTATCTGTCAATCTGTTTGCACATTAGTGCATCTATTTATCTATCTGTCTATCCATCTATCTACATCATTGCTCCTCACCTTCTGACCTCCTGTGGGTGCAGCATATGAACATATTCTAAAATGAAAGAGCAATCATTTTTCCCTTCCCAGTGTTGGTAAACAAGAGGTATCCGGTGGGCCGATGGACGCCTACGTTAATTAACTCGCATTTGTTTTTGTGAAATTAACCCGACATGAAATGTTCTACGGTGAATCCAACACCCGGTCTTCTGCAGTGTTTAGTCTCGTAATTACAATAAAAACAAAAGACGAACAACCGGAATATTTTTGATAAACAATGTTTCTATTCAGCGTTGACCATTAAAAACTGTAATTGTCTGTGTCTCTGTGTGTGTGTGTGTCTGTGTTTCTGTGTGTATGGGTGTGTGTACGTGTGTGTGTGTGTCTGTGTTTCTGTGTGTGTGAGTGTGTGTACGTGTCTGTGTGTGTGTGGGTGGGTGTTTTATCCGTTTCAGTAAAACGTACATAGTTGTATACATGTAAGGACCAGTGTATGTATGGCTGTACACATTCGCCAACCACCCCCAAGGATTCTGTAGCCTCTCCCCCCAGCCCCGGTACTGTGGGGGGGGGGGTTCTAGCAGCGATAGGTTACCCCAGCTTTGGCATTGGGGGAAAGAGGAAGGGGGGAGGGGAGGGTTCCAGCATTGATGGGAACTGCTGCTCCCCCTCCCTGGCTCCCCAGTTCCTCCCCCCTCCCTCACCTCCCAACTCCTCCCCCCCTCCCCTCCCGGCGGTTGGCACTGCTCCAGTATGCTTGGCGAGGCACCGTCGCGTCTGAAGGAGGACTGTGGTGGGGGGAAGAGGGGAGGGGGAGCTGGAAAAAAGGGGAGAAGAAAGAGGTTTAGAGAGAGAGAGGGAGAGAGAGAGAGGTGGAGGAGAAGGGAGAGATTAGGGGGAGAAGGGGAGACTATAGAGGTGGGTGGTCATATGTATGGGACGGCGGGGAAGCATGAGGGGAGG
>JAYMFT010201296.1:0-11668 GCA_038088735.1 Panulirus argus
GCGCCAGTGAATTATGAAGAATGTGGATTAGTCTTTTGGTCTTAAACCTGAATGCCCCCGACCCTACAGGCCTACAGTTTTATTTGCCCGTTCTTGCTGCTTCTCTGTACTGCTTACTTGGTTTTAGGTTATGCTATGCTATATGACTGAAGAGCTCATACTACATAGTGTGTTTTTTTTTTTTTTTATTGATGTATAAAGGTTAGCACTCATCAATGTTGAAATTAATTTGCCGCTTATAAGCCCAGTCTCCTAGTCTATCTGTCATCTTGCAGCTGTAAATACTTAGTTTCAGTAACAGCTTCATTTCCTAGTGTCGTCTGCGAATGTCTGTATCTCCATATCAGAAAGAGAACTGGCTTTAAGACTGACCTGCAGCACACCGCTTGTTACGTGTAAACATTCTGAAGGTTGATCGTTAATGACTGCTCTGTGTACGTTAAGTCAGCCAATTTTCTAGCCGCTTAAATAAAACGTCATCTGTATCATTTGCCTTACGATTGCTTAGTAAACTTTGACACACGGCTTTGTCGAATGCTTTGTAAGAATAAGAAATAAGTGATATCAACTACTGCATCTTCGTCATACATGTTAATCACATCATAAATGAAGTCAGTCAACTTCAACCGACTCCATCTGAACTCAAACCTAACCCAGATCATTATAATTTTACTTAATCTATCTTTAACAAAAAGAAAAGTAGGACATTAAAGTTCCCATATCGCAACGTTCATTACTGAACTATGCTCATTGGTGACCTAATTTAAACAAACGTAATCTAACTTAACCCTAACTCAAACTAACCTAACGTAACCAAAATCAACTTGAAATATTCAGAATGGTAAAATTAAGATATTGTAATGTTAAGAGCAACGAAAAATCGAATGTATATGGGTGTAAGTAAAAATTCTGGCAAACAAATATACAAAAAAATGAGACAAACAAATTTTTTGTTTTCAACTATCGAATGACGTCACTGCGCATTCTTTCCTATCTCATGCAGACTGGTAATGCCAATTTCATCAAAGTTTTCCGACGGCTGGTCAGAACTTGCTTCAGTAGCCTCCTTAAGCTCATCATCTCCTAAAAATGGCGATCACGCAGGTGCAACTTCAAGTTTCGATATAGATATTAATCACTTAGGACCAGGTCTAGGTTGTAAGGAGGGGTGGTTGAGTTGCTATAAACCATAGGCACGAATAAGAGCTTGTGCTATAATGGCCGAGTGGAATGCTCTGTCACTGAATAGAGACACTCCTATTGTTAACATTCCCCATCGCAATTTTTGAATCAGGCCAGAATAAGGTAACTTAGATCGTTGCTTTAAATGGCATACAGTCAATCAGAAGAATCGCTTTTACATACCAGAATATCGAGGCCATGATCTTGCCAACAGAGTTGCGCACGGAATTTCTTGGGGATCCAAGAAGTTTGGCCGTCGTATTGCATGGAGTCTAACATGGACTCGGGGTCCCAGTGATGGGTTCAGGTCTCATCTATAACCAAAAAGGAACAAAAGTTGGCTGGATTGGCTTTATGCAGTTCATGCAGTTTGCGTTTCCAGGCAACCCTTTGGTGTCGACCCTGAGCGCTGAGGTTTTTGGAAAGCCATCTTATCGATTATTCAGACATGCCCAACTGCTTATGAATATAAATCACAACATTCTCATTTGAAATATCATCTTAGTTATTGATTTCACCGATTTTAGTACGTCAATCCTTATAATCATGTTCTCGACTTGGACCACATTTGCTTGATCAGTGGCATCTGAAACCCGCTTTGACCGGCGTTCATCCTTAAGACTCACCGTGCATCACCAGCATATCTTTATGGACATCCGTGGCACAGATATCCTTTTTAGGTTATGGAAGCTCAATAACAGCCATTGAGACATAAATGTGTCGTTTGTCACGTATCCCCCATCCCCCGGTCCAGGTAAATGTCTTTTATCCTTGCGTCACCTACATATGGGTTGTGGCATCCACATATCACACCCTCTCCATCTTAAGCATAACACTTTACAACACATAATTCATACAAACCTTTCTAGCCTTTCCTGTTTTTCTTTTTACTCAAAGATTCTGGAAGTACATCTGCATCTGATTTCTGGGGTGCCGAATCGAAGGCGCCACCGGTCGAGGAGGGCTAGATGGTTCCTAGGGCCCTGTTTCCCGACATCAAGCGACTAGGACCTAGGGTTACCCTATTTCTTTGGACACACTGCCTGGACCTAGGTCTTTCTGTGTTCATTTTTCAAAATTTTCTGTCTCAGATCTTACCTTCCCTCTTCAGAACTCTATCTCTCCACTTCTTTCCCTGATCTCTGAAACCCTACTGTCCAAGAATTTACCACACTTAAAGAGAGTTGAGGTGAGAGAGTAGCAGTAAACTTTAGGGAAAATACGGTGTTTTAAAAGGAGGTTAACTATGTGCGAAAAACAAGAGAAAAAATGGGAACATCGGTGAAGGGCGTAAAAGGGGAAGTAGTAACAGTTAGTGATGAAGTGAGGAGATGGGGTCTGTTATACGAATGACTGCTGAATGTGTTTGATCACTGAATGACAGATGCAGGGTGTTTGAGTCGGAGTGGTCATGTGAAACGAGAGAACCATGGAGGGGCGTTTGGTGAAAAGAGAAGAGGTGATGAAAAGCTTACTTAAGATGAAATGTGACGAGGCAGCTGGAGTGGATGGTGTTGCAGTTAAGTTTATCAAGAAAAGTAGTGACTGTGTTGCTGATACGTCGGTAAGGACCTTCAATGTATGCATGGATCATGGTGAGGTGCTTAAGGATTGGCAGAATGCATGTATAGTGCCACTGTATAAAGGCAATGGGTATAAAGGTGAGAGTTCAAACTACAGAGATAAAAGTTTGTTGAGTGTACCTGGTAAATTGTATGGAAGGGTATGAACTGAAAGGAGTGAAATAAGGTACAGAGCATCAGATTCGGTAGGAGTAATGTGGTAGATGTGTGGATCAGGTGTTTGCTTTAAAGAATATATGCTAGAAATAATTATAGAAACAGATGGAAAACGCATATGATAGGGCTGATGGAGATGCCTTGTGGAAGGTCTTAAGAATATGCGGTGTAGGAGAAGAGTTGCTGGAAGCAGTGAGAAGGTTTTATCAAGGGTGCAAAGCTTTTTTACGAGTAGAAAGAGAAGAGAGTGAATGGTCCCACGTGAAGATTGGTTTTCGCCAGAAGATGTGTTATGTCACCATGGTTGTTCAGTTTGTGTATGGGTAGGATGGTGAAGCAGGTAAATGCGAGAGTCTTGAAGAGAGAGGCGAGTATGCAGTTCGTGGGGGAGTGAGTCAGTTGTTGTTTGCTAATGATACAGCACTGACGGCAGATTCGAGTGAGAAACTGCAGAAGTTGGTGACTGAATATGGAAGAATATGATGAAAAGGGGAAGCTAAGAGTAAATGTAAATATAAGAAAGGTTGTTAGGATTAGCAGGGATATGGGACAGGTTACTTTGGTTGTGAGTTTGAATGGGGTAAACTTGAAAGGAAGTGAAGGGTATTAGATACCTAGGATATGGCAGTGATTGGAACCATGGAAGCGGAAGTGAATCATATGCAGGGTATGGGGGCGAAGGTTCTGGGAGCCCTGAAGAATGTGTGGAAAGAGGGAGTGTTATCTGGAAT
Organism: Panulirus argus; assembly: GCA_038088735.1. Classification (NCBI taxonomy): domain Eukaryota; kingdom Metazoa; phylum Arthropoda; class Malacostraca; order Decapoda; family Palinuridae; genus Panulirus; species Panulirus argus. The sequence goes on from JAYMFT010201296.1 coordinate 3,653, forward strand.
GGCAAAAACTGGTATGTTAGAAGATATAGTAGTCTCAATAATATTATATGGATGCGACGTATGGACTATAGATAAGACTTTACTTAGGAGGTGGATGTGTTGGAAATGAAATGTTTAAGGACAATATGTGGTGTGAGGTGGTTTAACCGAGTAGGTAATAAATGGATAAAAGCTGTCGTAATAAAAATGAGTGTGATTAAGAGAGCTGAAGAGGATGTGCTGAAAGGGTTTGGACACATGAAGAGAATGAGTGAGGAAAGGTTGACAAAGAGGACATATGTGTCAGAAGAGTAGGGAATAATGAGAATGGAGAGACTAAAATGGAAAGTAAGGATGTAGTGAAAAAGATCTTGAGCGATTAGAACCTGAACTTGCAGAAGGATTAAAGGCATACATGGGATAGGGTGAACTGGAACGATGTGGTACACTGTGGTCGACGTGCTGTCACTGGACAGAACTAGAGCATGTGAAGCATCCGGGGTAAATCATGGAAAGGTCTGTCGAGCCTGGTTGTGGATAGAGAGCTGTGGTTTCTGTGCATAACACATGGCAGCTAGAGAATGAATGTGAGCCGAGCTGCCTCTCTTCGTCTGTTCCTGGAGCTAACGCGGGAAACAGCGATCAAGAATGAAAAAGTTATCAGATTTGTACTACGTTACACTATGCAACAGATCAGATCTATACTATTTTGCACTATCAGATCTCTATCTTCAATCTTTTCCGCTCTAAGGTTGGTGTTTGTGACCACTTTAATACAAAAACTTCCTATTGCTTTCCTTTTGAATCTTGAGTCCCTCAATTTTGATGCTATCTACCTTAAGACTTATTTCTCTATATAACTTTCATGATATGTTTCGTATAGTAATCCCCCCCCCCCCAAGTTCCTCAGCAATGTACCACCTTTCGACTGTTTGACTTTCTGCCATAAGCATTGATCTCTTCACATTCATATGCTGAAATCCTCTTTGTGAGAAATGTACACAACAAGGAATGGTTAGACTCTACTCGGGATGATTCCGGCGGTATCAAGGCTCTCTTTTTTTCCTCTTTAACGATCTGGAACAAATAATCAAGCACCCAACATGAGTTTCCAACCGTCACGACCACTCTCCCAATAAACTGTACCTCTTTCTGAAATCTCTCTCTCTTCATACACTATTTTTGACTCCTTAGGGAGTTTCGACCGCAGTCTTATTTCTGTCACTTCTAATTGGACACTCCCACTCTCTGTTCCTCCGTTGAAATGCCAGTTTTCTTTTTTCGTGTGTGTGCGTGTGTGTGTATTTAGCGGTCTTTTCTTGGGCGGCTTCTGTACTGACTTTCCTTGGAACTGGTGCTGCATATTTTTTATGCTGGACCTATAGAGTAGTCCCATTTCTCTTCCCAGTCATTGCTTGTGAAACTTACCGTAGCTTTCGAGAATTTCAAATAATTTGACAGGGTTTAGCGTATATCATTGCTTTCTTCGATTTTCTGTGCTTCCTTCCTCCACCAAATTCGCCCCTTCCTTCCAGTACGACATTTTTTTTCAACATAAAAAAAAAATCTCTCCTTTTCCATTACCTTTCCTCTCCTCTTCTTTAGTCTCTTCTTCCATCCTCTTTCATGCCTTCTACTTCCGTCTTCTTCCAATTCCCCTGTATTCTTTTTCAACAATTGCCTCCTCCTGAGAATTTCCACCAATTTTTCCTCTCATATTTCCTATCCTTATCCCTTTCCCATTTCGTCACCGTCCATCATTTACCCATTATATCCTCTTACTTCCTATCCCAGGTCTTCCCTTTCCTATTAACGTCTCTTCCCTACCCTTATCATACAACCCCCTCCCCCTTGTCTTCCTTTCCTTATTTCATCCTCATTCTTCTTCTCCATCTTCTTGTCCAGTTTCATTCCCTGTCCTCCTCTCCCAACTTCCCATTCTGCCATCCTGTCATGCCAAGCCAGCAATCCCTCTTAGGGCCGCTGTGAAGCCACTGAGATGGGACTGCTGGTAATATGACCTTCCTGCGAGGCAAAGGCATGAGTTCCCTGGTCCTAGTCTACTGGAGCGCGCCCTAATTAGGCGGTACCAGCTCACCATTCAGCTCTTGGCGGTTGCTTGGATAGAGTGAAATCCATGACACTGGAGCTGCCAATGAAGATGAAGAAAATGAACGTGAAGAAAAAGAAGAAGAAGAAGAAGAAGAAGAAGAAGAAGAAGAAGAAGAAGAAGAAGAAGAAGAAGAAGAAGAAGAAGAAGAAGACTAGCCATGTCAAGATAGTATAGAAAATTCCCCTACAGATATATTGTACATTGGTCCAGGTCTGTTAGTTAATGGATTCTTATAAAGACCTTTAACATTGTTCTCATTCCAGTGCACGTTTACATTTAAGTACTTACTGAAAAAAGTGCAATTATTGATACTAACATAGTTTACAATTATATATGTAGCGTTGAGACTGATCATTTATTATTTTAAATATCAATAGTCCAGTCTTATATTTTATTACGAACAAACAACTTACAAAACTTGCTCAACAATTGAGGGTCAAAGTATTCATGAATCCTTGAGGCTTGCAAATATTTGTGTTTAAAAGCTTAGGCAGGAAAATATACGTGGAAAGTCGTGGATAAAAGTTATACCGATATAAAACATTATTATAAAAATTTCTGAGAGGCAATCAGCGTTAAGTGAGAGATGAATATAAAAGAACACGATGATACAGAGAACCAGTTGGTGGCAGTACACGAAGCCTGCGTTCCTTAAGAGGCAGATTTGAAACTGAATATTGACATCGTTCAACTTGTCCTTTCATCATCTGTTTTCTTCTTTTATCTGTTGAATATCTCTCTTACTTCCTTCTCTTCCTTTTTGCCCATTTCTTTCTTCCTACATTTCTACTCCTTCCCTCCTCTCCCCTTTCTTTTTAAAACCATATAACAATCTTTCATTTAAAGTCAGTTTAAGTACGTTATTGTGCAGTGTCTCACTTCTTATTCTCGATGATTTTGTTAAGCGGGAAGAACACACAGAAGACGCAGGTGGGTAGTCGACTCCACCTTGTATATAAAGATACGGCAGCTGGCTGACATGGCACATACAGGCAAGGGGGAGGCGCCCCTGGCAGACACCGTAGCAAACACTGCAGACGGGGAAGCAAGTATATCTGCGCAGAGAACTGGCAGACAGAAGCTTTTATACGGCGCCCCTATCAGACAGACTGGGCGGCATACATATGTGGCAGACACAGATACATGACGGACAGGACAGCTCCTCCTTCCGTCGATTCAGTGACCCTAAAGTGGAACAGGTGGACAGCCAGAAGTGTTGCTGCTGCTGCTCCAGCAACTCGGGAGAAACCCGTTCGCCTTCGGTAAAGATACTTACCTCATAATTTTTTTTCTTACTAGATATCGCACGTGTATCAAATCTACACGTGTTGCCCAGCATCTCACTGCTGCCTGAACCTGCTGGTGTAATTAGTTAGTACCGTTGGTTATAATTGCTAGTATTTCCATTTGTACTTAGCTAGATTTGTTTGGTAGAGTTACTAGTTTTACTTGCTAATACCGATTGCTTTAAGATTGTTGGTGCTGCTTATTGTATTATACTTAGCTAGTTTTTCTCTCTAGAGTGGCTAGATTTGCTTGCTAGTACTGCTAGCTGTACTTGCTAATATAACTAACCATACTTGCGTATATTATCATGTCTCCTGACCTGTGAGTTGCCTTACAGGTTGCACCCATGTGATCGGATTCTCTTTTACACGCAGATAAGTACACTGACTCGTGCTCCAGAGGTCAGACTTTTAGCGCGGCTATTTGAACAGCATAGGGCCAGTTTGTGGAGCAGTATCCCCTTGGGCGTCGACTACGCATTTAGGTTAATGTCTAAGAGCAAGATTTATTTATAGCTTGGATAATGGAAATGCGGTGTCCCCCCGACAGCGTTCGTATATATATTCTGGTGAGGCGCGAAGGTGGAAGGTTTAATGGCAGCAACAGCAAAAGTGACTCACTTGAACCTGCTTGTTACGGCATTGGATCCAATGATGTAGTTTTCAAGGACAGTATTGTATACTGAGGTACCGTTTTCAAGGACAGTTCTGGAGTTAAAGAAACCGTTGTTAAAGACTGTTTTGGATATAAAAGACCGTGTTCAAGGTTATTATAGAATAGAAAGATACGTTTTCAAGGACAGGATTGGATATAAGTGCACGGTTTTCAAAAACAGCATTAGATATACAGATACGTTTTTAAGGGCTTAACTGGATTTATAGGTGTAGTTTTCAATGACAGCACTGGTTAAGAAGGTGAAGTTTTTCAATTACAGTATTGTATATGAAGGTAGGGTAAGAAATGAACGGCACTGAAGAGAAAAGAAACGTTTTCCAAGAGTTCGTTCCTGGGTGTTCACTGACCAGAGATGGAGGAATAAGGTGACGAGGGTGGATGATGATGCATTATGGTGTATGCGAGAGCCACTAGAGACCGACCTGGGTCAGGCGAGGTCGTGACACCTGACCGGGAAGTTCATGGGGGCAGCAGCTTCGACCCTGAAGGAATGGTGGTGGAGGGCGGGAGGAGGGATCCTGGGAGTTAAGGCTGAAGACATAGTTAACTCCTTCAGGCCCACGGTACGGCTCTTGAGCACGACGGTATGACTTTTGATCAAGATTGTATTACCCTTGAACACGACTTTACGACCCTTGGTTGTGAATTGCGTGACCTTCAACTTGACTCATAAAGGTCAGGTCAATGGTCAGGTTATCATACCTGAAGGTCAAACAGCCGGGCTCAAGGGTTGTATAACGGTGCTGAAGTGACTGACCGTCGTACACAAGAAGTTACGTTTGTCTGATTACGTTTGCCAAAGTAAATGTGGCAGAGATATATTTTGAAGTTATATGCAACATCATATGTACGGCATCACATGTACAGGATCACATTTACGGCATCTTTTATCATGACGACTGCGCCATTGGCATGATATACTGTGCATGTGGTAGGAGAAATATGTTTCTGGAATTAGTTGTCGTACGTATTCCATACGTAAGGAAGGTGTTACAGTATTTACAGTTATGATTTCATCTCTGCATAATATTATGTTTTCTAAGGGACAAAGAAAAAGTAATGTTTGGTCTGTGACTGCAGTTTTGACATCACAGAGTCATTCCTTAAGAAATGCATTTGCGTTCCAGTGCATAAATCTCTTCTTCCAGGAGTTACTGTCTAAGATATACCAATAAGACGCAATTCCAGGCGCGGCAGGACATGCGTTCGACTTTTTCTGTAAACGCCTAAATTCATAATGTGGAATTCTAACGCTATCTTAACCCCGGTGAACTCCGCAACAGATGCTGAAGTTCAAGTAAATAGATTAAGCAAATATTGGCTCTTCCTTTTGGGCGCTGCTTCTTTCACGTCGTTGTTAAACTCAGAACAGAACACGAAACCCACTTAGCAAACTGGCTGGAAGTGTTGGGGGCGAGGTGCCTTACCGGGAGCAGTATATGTTTCTGCTTTTGTTCCACCTCTCTTTGACACTGCGCGGTAGCCGGTGCTGTCGACTGGTAAATTGCTGTTAGCAACACCATCCAGAGACTTAACTTATAATGTGTGTAAGAACGCTGCTGCTGTCAGCACTATCCAGAGACTTAGATAAAGTGTAAGTATAGTGCTGTTGTCAGCACCATCCTGACACATAACTTATACTGTGTGAGAACAATGCTGATGCCAGCACCAGCCAGACACCTAGCTTGTGCTGTGTGAGAACATTGCTGATGTCAGCCCCATCCAGACACTTAAGCAGTGTATAAGTTTTGAGCTGTTGTCAGCACAGAGATCTAACTTATACTGTGTGTGAAAACACTGCTGTTGTCAGCACCATCCAGAAAGGTATCTTAATCAGCGTGTGAGTATACGTGTACTGTTGGTGACATTACCCACCACAACCCTTACTTAGTAGCTCCAACCACAAGCCTAACTTATACCGTAGTTATACTATTATCAGCCTCCCAAAGACTAAGTAAATACGTTTAGTCTGGTATACTGATTTTACTAACCTCATCCAAAAACCTAACTTAAACTCTCTTTTAGGTTACTGAAACCTTCTATGAGTACAGTAAGTTTAGTAGCATCAGCTTACTCTCCTTGGGTATACATACGTCATCAGCGTCACCCTATAAACTTAACAGTATCATACTATACTGTGTAAATAAACTTAACAGTATCGTATATCACTGTGTAAATCATTGTGTTATCAAGTTTTGTTACCGAGAGCCTTTATTATAGAACCCACAGCCATCGGGACTACCGGGCTAGCCCTACCATCTTCTTCTGACAAGCACCATACACCTACTCAAACCTTGCTTATCATTATTACTTTTTTCACATAAGTACTTTGCCAATGCCCTTCCATTCAAGCACTAATAAGTATCACCATGACAGAGTCCGTCCAATCTATGGACCCTAGTTCCCGGCATCATGGGGTGCTAAGAATCTCCGGGTTTCAGCCTGACTCTACTGTCAATGAGAGGAAGGGCTCTGACAATAGTAGTGCCGGCCCCTCCCACGACCTTTCCCTCTCTGTTAAACATTCTTCTTTCCTATTCACTACATCAACATTCGTGGTATCGCTAGTAACCTCTCTTCAGTTGAACACCATCTGTCAAGTACCTCTCCTAATACCTTACTTCTCTCTGAGACACATTTGTTTAATAATGTTCTCACTAGCCCCTTTTTCATATCTAACTATAACACCCACTCACAATTCCGGTTCAGAGGTGGTGGTTGTGCTTATTCCAACTTAAACACACCTGTTGCACGCCTTAAGAGCCTTGAGTCCCCAAACTTTGATGTTATGTGGCTCAAGGTCTGTCTCCCTACTTCCACGCTTTTCCTCTGTTTCGCCTATTGCTCTTCTGATTCTACAAATTTTGTATCTTTCTTCGACTATCTAAATCCCTGCCATGAGATTGTGACATCCTGTCACACGCAAACCGAGATCCTTTACCTCGGGGATTTCAACGTTCACCGTAGGGAATGGTTGAATTCCGCCCATACGGATGGTGGAGGGAGTGAAGCCCTCGCGTGCGCTGTACTCAATGATTCAAAGCAAATTATCTCCCACCCTACCCTCATTCCTGACCGCTGTGACCACTTTCCTAATATTCTGGATTTGTTTTTCACCTCTATTCCATCCCCCTGTAAATACACAATCCCGCACTAAGTTGGTTAATCTGATCACTCTCATAAATGTATCTATTCTGACGGCACCTCCCACGCCAGCAGCCCCTTCTGAGAGTAAATACTGGCACCTGAACAAAGCTGGTTCGAATAACTTACATATTTCTGACTTTCCTTGGGTAAATTACAGTCTCTTATGTGGTGATGCTTCTGTCTCCGCCAAACGCATAGCAGAAGATATTCTTGAGGGGATGGAAGCGTTAATACCCTCTTCCTCCAAGACTATTTCTTCATCCATTCCATGGTTCAACCGTTCCTGTTCTGAGGCCATTCAGGCAAGGGATCAGGCATATCGGGCATGGGAAAACTCTCCTTCCTCTGGCTCCCAATCAGCTTTTATCACCGCCCGTAATCGAAGCAAGCGCGTTATCCGTAAGGCGAAGCATTCCTTTATTCAAAGAAAGTGCGATGACCTCTCCTCGTCATCCACTGATAGGTCTTTTTAGGCTTTAGCTAAGTGCATCTGTAACAACTTCTGTCGCTCTACCTTCCCTTCGCTTATCCGCTCTGATGGTACTATAGCTGTCTCTCCCATAGATAAAGCAACTCTCTTTGGTTCCCGTTTCCCCTCTAACTCCATCTTGGATGACTCTTAACATTCCCTCACGCCCTGATGCACTTCTTGCTAATCCTATGCCTCTTCCCGTAATTTCTTTTCGGACTGCCCGAAAAGCGCTTCTTTCTCTGGACACAAGCAAGGCTTATGGTCCGGATGGCATCCATCCCCGTGTACTGAAAGAGTGTGCCTCTGAACTTGCACCTGTGCTTGCTCGTCTTTTCCGTTTCTG
>JAYMFT010201307.1:0-11668 GCA_038088735.1 Panulirus argus
GCATGCGGGGGGATGGGGTATTTTTTTTCTTCGTCTGTTTCCTGGCGCTACCTCGCTGACGCGGGAAACAGCGATCATAATAAAAAATAAATAAAATAAATATATATATATATATATAAAACTTCAATAATCTGGGAGTCACTGGTCTGGCAACACCAGTATTCCAGACATATTTCAAATTTCCTATCACTTCCTCAAATTAATTTGCTGATCTGTTACTGTATGCTTACTTATTGTTTAGCACATACAGTGTTTGAGAACAATCATTTATAAGTAAATGAACGTAAAATGAAACAATTTAAGGCAAAAACAGCATCACAAATTGATAATCATTATAAAGATATATCACTTATCATAGTGAGGCTGTTTGGATTCCTGTACTAGCTGCAAGTTCATCTGGTGTTTTTACTAGTAAAACTAAAAAAATGGGATATAAGCACCACGTGTGAAGTAAGATCATCCAGAAATTAAAAAAATAAGGAAAACAGAAGTTATAACTATGGGTTGATAGATGGTGCATCTGATAACAATCATGTTCATGTGCACTCCTTACAAATGGTTCATTATGCATTGTACATTTAATTGATTATGTTTTTCTTAGTGTAGCCATATTCACAATATGTACTTTTTCAATAATCAAAATCTAGCTTGATACAGCAGGCCGAAAATCCCACTGTTATCACAACAGGCTAAGGGTTAAGTTTGCTGGTCTTACAGTTTTGTCTTTTCTAATGTTTTTGTGGTATTAAGTACCCTGAAATATGTCTTCAAGAAAGAAAATGAGTGTTAGTAGTGGTACAAATTGTAAACATCATTCCATATTACTCCAGGACAAGGTGGAATTGTTGAAAAAACTTGGCCAAGGTACATCAGTGCAGAAATGGTGTGAGATATATGATGTAGGGTCACCTTCTGTCTGTGAAATAAAGAAGCAGGAAGAGAAGATTATACGGGTTTATGCTGACAGTGAATCAGAAAAATAGATGTGTGTTCGTAAGACAGTGAAAAATGGTAAAAGTACAGAACTCGAACATGCACTGATTCAGTGGTTTACACCATGTAGAAGTGATGATGTCAGTATGTTAGGACAAATAATCAAGGAGCAAGCCAAGGCATCTTGCAGAGGACTTAATTTAGATCTGAGTGTAATTTTACCCTGGACTAGCTTCATAGACTTAAAGTCTCATGGCGTACATTTCTTTGCTGTGGGAAGGAGCATTTGGCAAACACAGAGTCAGCAATCCAGTGTGCTAATGAGTTTGCACAGTTAGGATCTGATGAAAAGTTAAGGCAAAAGCAGGCATACAAAGCTGATGAAACAGTATATTAGTATTGCACATCTAGAAAGACATTAGCTACAGGAGATGAAGAAGTGCCAATTGGATTTAAAAGTTCAAAGGACCAAGTAAAAATCTTGGGATGTTCAAACAGCATGTACACATAAATGCAAGTTGTTAGTCAAGTAAGTGTCTATACCCTAGAGCCTTGAAAAATATTAATGCATACCCTCTGATTTATCATGCCAAGAAGAATGGTTGGATTATAACTTAAATCACCAAAAAGTGGTTTGGAAATTTTTTGTGCCAGAAGCACAATATGCTCTTATTAATACTTAATTTTTCAGCTCACCCCACTGCTGACCAGCTTGTGAAAAACAATTTTGCAGCTGCATATTTCCCACAGAAATGTACATCACTCAACCAACCACATGATCAAGGCAAATTGTGCTCATTTTAAGTATAAATACCACTCTCAGTTTCTGAAAATGTTTTTGTATACTGCTGATACCTGAGACATTTATCAAGTTATATAACATGAAAGATGTTCTATGGATTATTGCTATTGTATGGCAGTTGGTTGACTAATCACTGAAAATTGATGGCATAAACTGTGGCCAAGATTAATGATTGAGCCTAATCCTTATGAAGACCCTGATGTACAGTTTACTGTTTTATCAGTCTCTAAAGAGAAACTGTTTTAGATTTGCATGATTATGCCAAATCAATGACTGACAGTTCTGCAGCTATATGACAGAGAAGCTGAATGAAGAAAAATCTAAAACAATGAATGGGAATGAAATTAGATGATCCTATTAATCATCAACTTACTGATAAAGATATTGTAGACATGGTTGTAAATCCTGACAAAAATAATGAAACCAAGGAAGACGACAAAAATGAAAGTGACATAGCTGAAAAAATTTATAGGTTAATTTAGTTAGCCAATAAGATGATTACAGGATTAGAGCAATGGCACTTTATGACCAACCAAGAAATTAAGAGCATACAGCTTTTGCAAGATATGCTGAAGAAGGAAAGACCAAAATATATATGAAACAACTTCAGCTGCCAGATACTGTGTGTGTGTAAAAAGATAGCTAAGAAAATATAACACAATCCTCTACCTCAAATGTACCAATCCCAACTCCAGTCCCATGTGTTACTTGAAGTAACATTGAGGAAAGAGACAGCATCCCAGACAATCCCCTACTTTTAGAACGATGTGTAGTTAACTGTAAATCATGACTTCTCACACTGGAATTGGGAACAATGCATCATATTAGGTGAGTGATAATGAATCATAAATGATTTCATTATCAATTTAGTAGAACTGTATTTACCTATATTGTGTACATTTTACATTTATCATAAACTGACTCACTTTTGTTTAGTAATACATGCAAAAAGTTTCCTTAAACTAACCAACACTGATCCAGCAAAATCACTAATCCAGAATGGCTCTGGTCCCAAGGTTGCCAGATTATCAAGGTTCATCCTGTGTATGTGTGTGCATGTGAAGTCCCAAGCTGCCTGTGGTCACACTGGGCAGGGATGGTCTTTGATCAGGCAAGTCCAACTGCAGTGGAATATGGATGGTCTGCAATAAACCTATTGGCCTTTTTCCATCCACCAATGGACTAAACCCAGTGTAGATCTTCCTGCCACAAAGCAGACAGTTTTCCCCACTCTGGTGCAGAGTGTAGCCTTGAGCTGTTCCCAGCTGCTGTACAAGACCATGGGTTGTACCCAAACATTTTATGCACTCAGACATTTTTTTCATTACTGGTAGCTGATGACCCTGTCATCATCTCCCATCTATCCATGCAAGCCGGTAATATTAACCCCTGCCCTGGATACTAGTGTACCCCTGCCCACAGTGCCAAACACCCATCTCTTGAAGGCACTGCTCCATCTGATGCTCAAACCGCACTCATTGGTGCCAGCTTCATTGCATTTTACTGTCATCCATTAAAGATTACATAGAACATTGGACATGCAGCAACAACTCAAGACAGAAATATCCAAAACGACCTCACATGCCCCCTCACCCTCAACAAACCCACCAACAAACAACAGTATAAAATCTCATTCTCTCTTCACAAATAAACCACACTGCTTCACAGAATCCCACTGAAAAACTAAACATTCTGCAATCATCGCCAGTGGCAGAAACGAACACACAGAAATAATCAACTAATTCCCTGAACACAACATCCACCTAGTCCACATCCAAGAAACCAAACTCACATTTAAATCCTCCCTACCACCTTTCTACAACAAGGAAGAAAACTCACACCACTTCCCACCAAACCATGCCATTCTCCATCACCACTGACACTACAAAGCAGCTCACAGATTATGACAGTTTCCTAGAAATAACAGTTCTTAAGATAAAATTTCACAGTACAAACTACAACATAATCAACATCTATATACCTCCCCCTTCCACATCCCCCTCAAGACATACTCCCTAACTACAAAAGCTGACCAGCATCCCTGACACATATCTCTATGGAGATTTCAATGCCCATCATACCACTTGGCTCAGCACCCACTTCCAAGATCTCCCCCTCCCAGTAGTAAATTACTCATAAAGCAACTGCATCCTCCCAATATCCTCAAACTACACAATGAGCCAAGCTCGCCAGAGATCACCTTCTGCTCACTAACCCTACACACATGGTCCATGTTAAGCATGCTGTGCAAATTGTCCTCTGACAACCTGCCCATCCTGATAACACTCCATCTGGCTTATCTAGTCCATACAATGATTTAAAAGACTTATACAAACTACAGGATAGTAGAGTGGCCAGTCTTCACACACTACATGGTAACAAAGCTCCAAAACTTCAGTATCTGATTTTGCATCCCTAAATCATTTTACCACACTCTTCATCAATATCTCCAACCAAACCAGCAAAAATCATATACCACTAGGGCAGAAAAGAAATATAACCCAAACTTCTCCCTACAAGTAAACATGCCTCATAAAACAGAAACCAGCTCAGACAGAACCCTCACCAATAAAAAAAATTCACAGAATATATCTTAACTCTAAATAACACCATCACTAACCTAATGACTGAAAGACAAACAGAAAATTGGCACTCCTTCCTCAACACAGTGAACCACAAGATGTACCACAACCAACTCTGATGCACATTAAAGAAAATCCACACTTCTCTCACCAATCCAGGCCCCACTCATGAAGAACTGACCAATTCTATTGACATCCCTTCCCCCATAGAACGCTCAAACATACCCATTAGTTACTGCTAAAAACTCAGCCACAAACTAACCTTACCCCTAAACAGAAAAGTTATTGAAGACCTACACAAAATCTATTCAGAAATGACTGCCCCCGACACATCCTGACTCCAAATGATTCAATAAATGCAATTGAAATCTTAAAGAACTATCCTACTATAGGCCCTGCCAACAAATCAATCTTTCACTTAAAATACTTTGCTCCATTTGCAATCCATGTACTTACAGGTATCTTCACCTACTGGCTACACAACAAAATCCTAACATTTGGAAACTTGCCAGCACAATACCAATCCTGAAACCCTCCACACCACTCAACTCCCCATCCTGCTACAGCCCTACATCACTTCTATCCTCAGTACCCAAACTGTGAAAAACTAATCTACAACAAAATGAAACTAAATAACCCACTCTCACCTACATGGCTTCAGACCCAACCATTCCAACACCACACTACTTAATGAACTTACACAACACATCCTTGATGGTTTCAGCCGTCCACGTCCCCCCTCACAGGCATTGCTAGTGGCAACAGACATCAACAAAACACTTTCCAATGTCCCCCAACACATCCTCACGCAAAAGATGCTTGAAACCACCCTCTGCAACAATGATAAAATGTGGAGGCCAATTTCAAAGCTGGACACAATAGAAGAGTCATTCACAATGGCTTCACCTTCAAAACAAACTCAGCAACAGAGTTCTCCAAGTAACATTTCCTTTTCTAACCCTCTTCAATCTCTTCTTTATGGCCACAGGTTATAAAACATAGTGATGGGTGTGCACCATACGCAGAAAGTGCAGGGGAATTAAGTAGTGCGTTCGGTGTCTTCATTAAGGTAATTGCATCATGGACATGAAGGGTCTTGGGATATTTTGTAGGTATGGGTCATGTCCATAGTGTACATGGAAAAGTGAGACTTGTATGTCTGAGTACTGTGGCTTCTGATGGGTGTATTTGTGGTAGGATGGAATTGAAGACCATGTTGGCAGGGCAGTTCTTTAGTGCTTGTTATATTATTTAAGTGTATATTTGTTTTGCCTATCAGTTTATTTCAGTGTGTATGTGTACTGTCATTGTTATATTTGTGGAGGCTACTAAAGTGTGGTGCTGGGGTAAGCTTATAATTTCTATTTGGGGGTTTGTGGTTAATTATAGAGTGTTTTGGGTGAAAGGGTTCAAGTGCTGTTGCATAGAATTCAGTGTCAGGCATGTTAAGCTTGGACTTTATTTGGAGTGTCTCTTATTTATTGTGCTGGACGCTGGTGTTTGAGTGTCTGCTGCTGCTAGGCAGCCGGTTAATGTTCTGAGTGCACTCTTTCGTATAGTTTGTGGCTATGTTATATGTGCTTTAGAGGGGATGGGAGATCAGGCAAAAGAGGTGTAGTGTAAAGTGGGGCAGATGAATTGATGGCAAAGGTTGTTGAGGGATTTTTTTTTCCCAAATCTTGTGCCATTTAGTGTTCTGAGGGCATTTAATTTGAGGTTGGTGTTATTGTTGTGGGAATGAATGTCATGTGTGCATTGTATGTGATAGTTGGTGTTTTGTTCAGTGGGAGTGATTGTCCTTTCACGGTGACTGGAGGGTGTGAGTTGGATTCCTGTCTGTATGGGTTTAAAAGAGTGATCAAAAATTTCTGTGGAGATGCAGACATTCTGTTCTAGGAGAACCATTGTTCTAATAGCGTATTGTGGTGCTGCATATTTGTTGTTGCTACTGTGTCACTGTGTTATGATGCAGTTGTGAGGTTGTCTGCACATGTAAGGAGGTCATGTATGAAGAGATTGGAGAGGGTTGCGGAAAGAACTGCTCTGGACGGAACTATATTGTAGAGTTTAAGTGTTTCAGAGGTGAAGCCACAGTGAGTGACTCTGCCATGGCAGCCATATATGAAACTGACCAACCATATATTTATTATTGTTGTAGAGGGTGGTTCCAAGTATCTTTTGTGTGAGGATGAGTAGTGAACAGTGTCAAAGTCCTTGCTGATGTCTAACACCACTAGTACTGCACAGAAAGGGAGCTGTGGTTGATTAAAGCCATCTACCATATGTGTGATGTCAGTATGTAACATGGTGGGGGAATGTTTTGGTCTGATGCCGTGATGTGTGGGTGAGAGTGAGATGTTTTGTTTAATCATACTGTGGATTACTATTGTAGAGTCTGGATAATGAGGCTAGAATTATCATGTAGGGCAGTAGGAGATGGGGGAATTGGGTATTTTAGAGAGTTTTAGGATTAGTATTATGTTTTCAGATTTCCAGATGTAATGGACAGTATTGTGTAGCCAGGAGTGGTTGAAGGTATCTGTAAGGGCTTGGACTGTAAAGAGGCAAAAGTGTTTAATGTGAAATCTTGGTAATTCTTCAGGGCTTGTAGCAGGAGTTATTTAAGGTTTTAACTGCACTGCTTGTATCAGAGAAAGTGAAGGTTGGGTGGGCAGTTGTTTCTAGATGGATCTTATTACTTCCCATGTAAGGGTGAGGTTTGGTTTGTAGCTGATTTTAGAGGAATGTTTCATGAAAGTGTTTCCGTGTTCTTTGGGAGAAGGGATTTTATTGGAATAGATCAGAAGTACTTCATGAGTGGGGATTGGATTGGTGCAACAAGTGTGGATCTTCTTTAAAGTATGCCAAGTTTGGTTGCTGTAAGTCTTGTGGTTCATTGCTCCAAGGAAGGAGTGCCAGTTTTCAATTTGTCTCAGCAAACAGGTAAGAGGCAGTATTATCAAGAGTTTAGATTTGTTTTGTGATTTCTGTTGATGGTGAGTGGTTTTGTCTGAGCTGGTTTCTTTTCTTTATAGAATGTGTAACTTGTGGGAGGAAGTTTGGGTTGTATTTCTTTCTATGCCCTTGAGTTATGAGCCTTTTCCTGGTTTGGTTAGAGATGTTATTGATGTGTGAGCCTGTATGATCTACTGTTGGGAAATCACTTATATTAAAGTTTTGAAGTTTTGTTTCAAATTATTGTGTGAAGGCTGGCCTGTCTTCATTCCTGTAGTTGTGCAAGCATTGTTGTTGGATGGGTTGGTCAGGTGGAGTGTTATCACGATGGGCAAGTGGTCAAAGGACAGTTCATACAGTGTTTTCCAGTTGATTCATGTGTGCAGTGTTAGTGAGAATGAGATTTCTGGAGAGGATGACTGCTGTAGATATTGCGTTGGGAGTCTGGTTAGCTGGTTGTGTATGTTGAGGATATTGAGTAGCTCATCTCTGGGATCATAAATGTGTGTTGAGCAAAGTGGGCATATAAATCTCCTTGAAGATAGGTTTTAGGTATGCTGATCAGCTTTTGCAGTTGGGTAGTATGTTTGAGGGGGCATGTGGAGGGGGAAGGTATTTAGGTGTTGAATATGTTGTAGCTGGCACCATGAAGTTTTATTTCTATGGACTGTATTTCTAAGGTGTTGTCATTGTCTGTTAGCTGTTTTGTAGTGTCATTTCCTCACCAAATAATTGATAGGGATAGGGGAAATGAGGTAGGAAGTGGTGTCCTGCTCTTTGTTAAAGCTCATTTAAATCACATAAAAAGAATCTGTCTAATCATTGAGAATGTCAACTTATTTCGGTAGAAATTAAAGATAATTTGCATAAAAAATAGACCCCTTGCACAGAGACCAGAGGTAGATGAAAGACTGTATGATCAGTTAGTAGAAATTTGTTAGGAAGAAGATTCTTTCATAGTAGATCTTAACATACTAGTATCTAAATGGTGAGAATCCCTTTCCAGTAGCAACAGACTCTACCTAAACCTGCTTGATAGAGCTTAAAATAATTAGTCAAGAAACCTATTCAAAACAAGAATATGTTAGCTTTAGCTCTAACTACAAATGAGGATCTCAATGATAATGTTGAAATTGGAAAAAAGTTTGGTACAAGTGATCACCATCAAATTACTTTCAACACTACATGTAATATTAATCAACATGACAGTTGCAAAAAATACCTGATTTTAAACATGCAAACTTTAATGATCTTTGCATTGATCTTGACAGACAAACCTGGAATGATATAGTTAGTGAAAATGACATGAACTAGCTTGGAAAAGCTTTATAAAAACCTTCAAAGCAGCAGAGGGAACATACATACCAATACAGAATAAACAGTCTATTTCTAGAACAAAACCAAGGTGGTAAAATGGTGAAATAAAAAAAGAGCCTGTTTTCTAAGAAAGTAGCTCATAAGAAACTCAGATAATCCAGTAACCAACATGATAGAGTAAGTTATGTAAATTTTCATAGAGAAAGTATGAGAGTTATACAATAAAGTAAACATCAATATGAAATGAATATTGCTAAAATTAGCTAAAAAAATACTAGAGTTTTACAGTCATGTTAGAAGCAAGAGAGTCATTACCCAGTCAATAAGTCCATCAGTTATGAAAAATGGTGACTTTGTTCAAGAAAAGGTAGCTATGGCAAAAAATATTAAATGACTTATTTGCATTTGTATTTATGACTGAAGACAGAATCCATCCCGAACCAGTTTCGTTGATAAGAGTGGGGAATGTTCAACAAATTGACAGAAAAGCCGAGGACATACTTTCAACAATAAACAGAATGAAATAAATAGAAAAGTAGGCCCTAATAAGTTTTATCTGAGAACAATGAAAAATGCAAAAAATTAGATAATTAAGCCCTTGACTGCCGTTATCAGTAAGTCACTTGATATAAAAAAAAATGTTCCAGATGAATGGAAGTTTGCCAATGTAATACCAATATTCAAAAAAGGTAACATGTCACTGCTTGGAAATTATTGTCTTATTAGATTAATGTGTATAGTTGGAAAATAACTTATGGAAACTGTCACTCAAGACAAAATTGTAAATCATTTAAAGAACCACCACTTAATAAATGATTTTTAGCATGGTTTTCAACGAAACTGCACTAGTATGACAAGTCTGCTTGATTTCTTTTATGATATAATCAACAAGTATGATGAAAGTAAAGCAGTTGATGTTATCTATCTAGATTTTCAAAAAGTTTTCAGTACGGTTCCGCATCAAAGATTACTCGCAAAAATTAAGTCACATGTCATTGATGGGTTGTACTTCAGTGGATGGAAAATTGATTAACTGGGTGTAAACAAAGAGTATTGATTAATGGTGAAGCCTCAGAATGGTTAGATGCAACAAGTAGAGTGCCACAAAGATCAGTCTTGGGACTGGTTCTCTCCTCATATATATTGATGATATTGATAATGGGTTACATTTCTAGATATCAAAATTTGTTGATGATACAAAGCTGGGAAATAAACCTAAAAGTGAACTCAAACATCTACAGCTTCAGACTGACAGACAAACTGATAAACATGGCTCATAAGAGGCAAATGAATTTCAATATCGATAAGTGCAAAGTTTTACATATCAGTAGTAAAAATGAAAAGGCAAACTACAGTATGAATTCTGTTGAGCTGCAAAAAGTAAATGAGGAAAAAGACTTGGATGTAATAACCTTTGGTAACCTAAAACCAAAGCAGTGAAAAGGGCAAACAAAATTCTTGGTTTCATAGGTAGAGTCTTCGAATTTAAGTCAAGGGATATCATCAGTCATCCTTACTCTACAGTTCATTGGTTCATCCACATCTTGAATATTTTGTTCAGCTTTGGTCACCTTTCCTTAAAAAAGACATAGACAAAGGAGAGAGTACAGCATCAAGCTACCAAGATGATTCCCAAGCTGAGAAACAAATCCTATGAAATAAATTAAATGAATCTTTTTAGTTTAGAAAAGAAAAAGTTATGAGGTGATCTAATACGTTCAAAATGATCAAGGGCTTTCATAATCTTGATCTATCAAGTTACCTAAATCCTTAATTGTCTGATTTTACTCCTAATAATGGGTACAGATTCATGGGTAAATGATTTACCTTGAATGAGGCAAAGTATTTTTTCTTCAATAGGATTGTTGATTTATGGGATGATTTGCTTATTAGAATGGTTGAAAGCAGTACTATAGATACGATTAAGAACATTCTTGATAAATACTTAGCTTCAAGTCCATGACTTTCGTTATAAGTTCCTCCATAGTCACAATGACAATTTGCAGGTAATTCTCCTTGAATTATCTGTATGCCTTCTAACTTTCACCACACTACTCTGAGTTTCTGATATCTTCCGCTACCACAAACAGCTTCGAACGGATCCAGTGGTCTGTAGCTGTTTGAATTCCTTTGTACTAGTGTTGGAGAATGGTATGGTTGGGTGGATAAGTTTTATGAGTCCTCCTCCATGTCCTTGTTGGGAAAATGGTATGGTTGGGTGGATAAGTTTTATGCGTCCTCCTCCTTGTCCTTGTTCTCTCTTATGGTTGAGAAGCTGTAGAAAAGTAAAGGAGTGGGGGGGGGGTTATATCTGGATGTAAGTTTGATTTCTTGGATAAGGGCTATGGAGATGTGTTCTCTGAATTGATTGAGTATTTTTGTGTGTTTGTTTCTGAGGGCATAAGCAGTGAGTTGCAAAATATTGTTTGTAACTGGAGTTGTATGAAAAATGTTTGTGAAGAGTGAGGGTATGCATTTTGCCATGATTTTGCATGTTCATGCTATTAGTGACAGGGTTTTGGGAATTGCTGTGTGAGTGGTTGCTACATGGCCAGTGTTCCGAATAGTCCTTAATGGATGATAGTGAGGCACATTTGGAGCATCTAACCAAGTAGTGCTTTTTGATGATAGGTATTTGGCACTGCTGGCAGAGGTATAATGGTGGTTTAGGGTGAAGGTTAATATCACCAGCTTGCATTAGTAGTTGAAAGATAATGACTGGGCTATCATTTGTCAGCAGTGAAAATCAAGTTTGTGAATGCGTAAAATGTTTGGTTATGACCCATGGTCTAGCACAGCAGCCTGGGTCAGCTTGAGGATGCACACTGTGGAGAAAGTGTGTCTCCTCTAGAGCAGGATGACCAGCGCTGGGCAAGGTCCCTCAGTAGTTGGAAGACGTCCACGTAGGTTCCTTGCAGACCATCCATGGTCCACTGTAGCTGGGCATACCCAATCACAGGTCCTCCTCTGGCAGTGTAGGCAAAGACAGTCCATGCCTATACTATATATATATATATATATATATATATATATATATATATATATATATATATGGGGATAGGGGAG
The DNA here is from genome assembly GCA_038088735.1 of Panulirus argus. Classification (NCBI taxonomy): domain Eukaryota; kingdom Metazoa; phylum Arthropoda; class Malacostraca; order Decapoda; family Palinuridae; genus Panulirus; species Panulirus argus. The sequence goes on from JAYMFT010201307.1 coordinate 11,656, forward strand.
AAAGAATACTTCC